>AWWV01012615.1:0-26954 GCA_001974805.1 Corchorus capsularis
AAAAAAAAAAAAAAAAACCTACACCATAAGTTAAAGATAAATTTTGTAGTGTTGTGTTGTGTTTGAGTTGTCCCTTTTCTTCATTCATTCTCCTTTTATAGCCTTAGGAAGCCTCACGTCACGTTTCTACTTCCTTAGCAACTATTGGAATTTGGAAACCGCTTGTGATGGGGGTAATGGACTGGCTCCATGATCGGATTTTCATTCTTCTCGACTGATTTTCTCCTGCCCAAAGTCAGTTTCTCGATGAATTTCAATTTGGGTTCCCTCTGTACATTGGGCTTGAATTGGTTTAAATCTCTTAACCCAATTGCACAAGTGCAATTAGTGTTAGTTCATTTTTTAACCAATTTGGGTTGTAATTATGCTTCGGCCCAATGAGTTCTGTTCAAATTCAAGCCTAACAGTTGGTTATCGAGTTTTGAGAGAACTTTTTGGTAACTTTGGGAAACTTTTGAGAAAACCAGTTGTCCATTGGAGAAGTGATGAGGGGAGAGAAGGGTGTTGTTTAAGAGATTAAAGTGTGAGTGTGTGACAAGGACACTGATAAGTGATAAGCAGTGTGTCCATACTCCATAGTGGAGGAAGTCCTCGATCTCGACCAATAAAATCATAATTAATTTTAACTAATATATTTTTTATTAGCTAATAATTAATTTTTTTCCAATTGAATATTGTATAAGTGTAATAAAATATTCTCTCTTAAATTCACATTATAAGTGTGCTATGTATGCAAAGTTTAAATCTGTGGTTAGCTTTTTTTTTTCTTTTTGGTGTTTACACCTAATTTTTGTTGCTGCAACTTCGAGTTCAATTTGTTTCTCAAAAACCTTGTTTTTGTTACCTTATCTTGTTTCGTAATAAACAGAATATGTTAAGGTGGGTTGTGTGGCCTAACCAAATTATGAACTTGGGGCCTTGTAAAAGGCTTTGTTGGAAAATTGGAAATTGATAAAAAGGAACTTTTATCCAAGGCCTAAACCACAATGTAAATTTTCATCTGGCAATAGGCAATTCTATTCTAATTATCATCATCGTAGTTTTCAACATGTTAAAATCTAAAGTAGATCAATGTCAATTTCCAGGCATCAGGGGATGATTACAAAGCAATTCAACGTTCTAGCAAATATATATATATCTGAGTCACAATTGACTAGTGGCTAGAACAAAATGGAGCCAGATTGAAACAAGTCTATATTAAATCCAGTCACAACATAGAAGCAGATGGTATCAGGAAAAAAGATAACTGCACCTTCGGAAGCCCTTGGTAAGCTAAACAACTTCTGAGAGAATTCAAGCCTTTGCTCCGTAGTGAGTTCAACTTTCGGACGAGATGAAATTTCCAATTTCTCCAAGACCATTGCATTCTTGAGCAGAAATTCAATCATATCAAACACATTAGGCTCTCTTATGTGACCATAAACCTTAATAGTCTTTGAGGCTGTGTTTTAGACAATGAAAAGTTCCCTCTTGCAATCTCCAAAAGTTTGCCTCATCAAAATTGATATATCTCTCCCAGTAGCTTTTATCGCGAAGCTAAACATCCAGAAGAAAAAAGGAAATTAATATAAAGTCTAGAACATTGAGAATATATTCAATAAAATAAAACTTTTCCATACCTTAAACTTCTCATTTACAGGGTAAATCTGCATAGTAAGGTTATGTTTGCTAATGGAGAACATTCTCCATTTTCCATCTCCAAAAATATCAAAGAAACTAGGTAGTGTCACAATATGTGTCAATAAAAACAAGTACATTTTTGGAGCATGGAGATGACAATGGAGTGGAAACAAAATTAACTTCCTCTGCTTTTTAAAATAGTGCAAATTGAAACAAGTCTAGGTTAAGTCAAGCCATGCATGACACAGTTGACAAGCAAGGATTATGGAGAGAAAAGGATCACTGCACGAGTAGAAGCCCTTGGTAAACTGAACAACTTCTGCGAGAACTCAACCCGTTGCTCTTTGGTGTATTCAGCTTTCCAACGAGAATATAAGGCTTGCTGAGAAGGTTTAAAAGTCGCCTGAGTTGATATCTCCAATTTCTCCAAGACCATTGAATTCTTGAGCAAAAATTCAATTATATCAAACACATAAGGCTCTGTTATGTAACCATACAACTTAACGGTCTTGAGGTGATTTTGTAGACAATGGAAAGTACCCTCTTGAGAACTCCAAAAGTTTTCCCCATCAACACTGTGTGATTCCATCCACTCGTATCCATTAGGCTATAAAAGTTCAAAAAGAATAAGGAAATTAATTTTGCAACAAATGCAAAATATTGTAAAATTAAAATTTTTACGTACCGGAGATAACTGATTGGATTCCGTATAAATATACATTGCAAGAGACTCCAAGAAAGGAGAAGTTCTCAGCAAGCAAGAAATTCCAGGTTGGTGCCATTTCGTTGGATGAAGCTCAAATTCAAGATACTTCCATCCAAAGAGTAAATCTGGCTGATTTATTAGCTGCCATGCACTAAACACCTGAATACAATTAACAAGCATAACATGAGCTAGAAAAGAAGCGATAGCTTTTAGGAAATCAAATGTATCCACTAGACTGAAAACTGATTTCAATATGAAAAGTGTCTAATTAACATCTATAAACCAAACATGCCTCAACTTCCTATGTAGTCAAAAACAGAGAAAATATTTCATAATATTAATTAACAATGCAGCCAATATTAGCTGTTGCAGAGACGGACCTAATCAATCAAATGCATATACCAAGCATGCAACAGCTCTTTGTTGTCTTATTCCATAGAATAAGTTATGCTTCTCCATCGCCTACAATATAAATAGATAGAATATCACACCTTACTTAATTGCTTTCTTCTTGAATCAAGTGACCCTAGCATCCCCTTTTTCCCCAAGTGATTTAATTTGAATATTTCCTTCTAAGTCAGTACAATTAAATAAGAGGAAACAAGCAGAAAGATAGGACAAAAATAATGGAGAGAGAGAGAGACAAAGACGCCTGATAGGTTTTCTTAAGGAGGAATTGTAGCATAAGTAAGAATGCAGATTGATTGAAGACCATTGAAAATTTGCATACTAACAAAAGGATTAAGGTGAATATACAAATGTTTACTAGGTTCATTCATAAACTAATGGAGAAGATAATCCAATAGACCAACAAATAAGTAATCTGACAATATTTCACATTTCAAATATAGGTACTACACAGTGTTACAAGTTACAAACCCAAACATAGTTCTGCGAAGCAATAACATAACGTTAAGTTGCTAACTATATGGAAAAAGACAGTAAGGCGTCACACAGAGAATCATACCAGAATACACTCATTGCAAGTTCTGAACATCTTTCCACGACTAAGCTTCTTCAGAAGTTCCACAACCTTCTGATATTTCTCACTGGAGTTTTCTAAACCAAAGCAGAAGGAGGTAGAGGAAACAACAATAGAAGATACATCAACAAAATCCACTAACTCCATAGACCCAGCCATGTCCAATGTTTCAATACCGGGACAAGAAATCTCTAGCCTCTCATTATAAAGAGCTTCATGATAAAGTATCAAACTCTTAATACTGGGGTTCCTAAAAGCCAATCTGCTTAGACCATAACAGCCTAACAAGGATAATTCTTCAAGGACAGAACAGCCACTTATAATTTGCTTGATGATCTCATCGTTCAAAACACACTCTTTCAGAGATAACAGTTTCAGGCAATTCAATTGAATCTCGCCAATTGGTTTGATCTCACAAGCAATTAACTTCAGCTCTGTTAAATATTTACCTCTGAAAACAACACTAGGCAGTCTATAACTAGCATTAGGCTGTGAATCACCAATTTCCAAAAAATCAAGATTGAGAACTTTCACATTTTTCCTCATCGCAAAATGAATCCAACTATCAACTTCACTTGCCATCCTCCTTTCTCTATTAGCATATTTTTCAAGATGATCAGAAATGTCTTCTCCCAAGTTAGAGTAAAGTAAATTAAGCTCCAACTTGAGAACGAACTTGTTAATAGTAGCATTCTGATGAAGAATCAATACATGACGAACAAAATCCAGGAATTTTTCATGAAAAAAAGGAAGATCTACTTGAGGGTAATGATAGTTAGTATACCAATAATGATCAAATTTGAGGGTGGGAAGAAAGTGCCAGAGGTGCCTAAATCTTGGAACAAGAACAGTTCTTACAGCATCTATTGTAGGCAGAAATGAAAGGATATGAATAAGAATAGAGTCCGGCAATCTACTAATTCGGTCCTCTTCTTCTTCCTCACAAACCCTTTGCCTTCTACAACTACTGCTTGTTTCCACACCATCATCCATTTCTTCCCCTAATTGCAGAATATCAAAGAACCCAACAAAGCACATGCCATAAGAATCTAATAGCAAAAACAGCAGAACCCAAAATCACATTTACATTTTCTTCGCAAGTAACAGCAAAAGACCAAAAACCTTCTTCACATTTCACATACCTGTTCAAGAAATGGCAACAGCAGCAGCAATAGAGCAATGGAAATTATATTGAAACTTGTACCTAATATTTTTACCTACAAGAAAGCTTATTTCTCATTCCCGTTACTTATACCCTGAACTGAACCCTCAAATAATTTTCGTTTTTGTATTTTTTCAAGCGAAAACATCAGCAGTTATTCTTCTTCAATTCCTCAATTTTCTTTCTGTTTAGGCAAACTTTTTTCCCAGGGATGTTTAGGGCTTCAGGCAACACATTGAATACGCACAAGGTTGGGCTGGGGTATTTTAATTGTATATATGCGTCTATTGGGTTATGTGGCCTGTATAAATTCTTCTTAAACTTTATGGGTAAAAATCCCAATAAAGCCCAAGCATTTTTTTTAATTAAATGATTTTTTAATGGGCCTTCGATTTTGTATCTAGCTAATCAGTAATCCTGATCCTAAATTTAGTTGGGGTGTTTTTGTATTTAGCCGATTAATCTATACTACTATATATAAAAGTACGAATACCGAAAACTTTATGTTTTCCGATTGTACCCTTATTTTTAAAATATATTTTCAATTGTACCCTTTTTTAAAAAAAAATATTTCTAAATTACCATTACTAAATAATATTGTAATTATTCCATTATTTTTTTAATCATGAATTATTCCATTATTAATTATTAGATTATATAATACGTATATATTAAATTATAAGAAAGTCAATTTGGCTGTGTTTCCAACGTCCTATTTAATTTTGCCTTTTGTCTTTGTTTCCAATTTCATATGAAGGTTATAAAAGTCTCAATTTCATAAGGAGTGCCAAAATTTGATAGAAGGTTATCAAATCTCATAGAGTGATTATCGAAATTTCATAGAGATCAGATTATCGAAATTTATAGGAAGATTATCAAAATTTCATAGTGTTGTTATCAAAATTTCAAAGCGAGGTTATCAAAATTACATAATGTGATTATTAGAATTTCATAGAGGGGTCAACAAAATTTTATAAAGAGGTTATCAAAATTTCATAAAGAGGTTATCAAATTTTCAAAATGTGATTACAAAAATTTCATAGTGGTATTTCTGGGGAGGTTATCAAAATTTCATAATATGGTTACCAAATTGGGAAGGTTATTAAACTTTTATTATGGAGTAATCAAAATTTGAGGGAGGATATCAAAATTTCATAGTTTAGTTTTTAAATTATCAAAATTTCATAGTATGTAGAACAAAATTTCATAGGGAGATTAACAAAATTTCTTAATAAGGTTATCAAAAAATCATAAGGAAGTTATTAAAATTTGTAATTATCAAGGTTTCATAAGAAAGTTATCAAAATTTTATAGAGAGGTTTATATCAAAATTTTATAGGAATATTTATCAAAATTTCATAGTGAGTTATCAAAATTTCAGAATGTGATTACTAACAATTCATATGGAGGTTTTTATTACATAATGTGGTTATCAATATATCATATGGAGGTTATCAACATCTCATAGTGATGGTTATCAAAATTTCATTGGGAAGTTATCAAAATTTCATATTGAGGACTTCAAAATTCCTTAGGAATGTTAACAAAATTTCATAAGAAGGTTAAAAAAATTTATAAAAAGGTTCTCGAAATTCCATAGTGTCATTATTAAAATTTCATAAGAAGGTTATCAAAATTTCATAATGGAATCATAAAAAATAGTGTAATTATCATAATTTAATAGAGAGGTTATCATAATTTCATATGAATTTTTCATTTAAACACGTTGAGCCACGTGCAACGCACGTGAAATCTAAAACTAGTATATTGAAAATTATGGGCTAAATAATCAATTCAGGATATAAGGTTTGCCTCAAAATGCAATTTGGGATATAACGTTACAAAACAAGCAATTAAGGATATAACGTTACCAAAAGCGAGCAATTAAGGATATAACCCGTTAGAGCTTTGTTAAATGATGACATGGCATCCACGTGGCATCCACGTAATTTCTGACAATACACGTGTCATCTATGTGGATGCCACGTGGATGACACGACATCAATGAACGGAACCCTAACTGATTATATCCTTAATTGCTTGAAATCGAAAACGTTATATCCTTAATTGCTCGAAATCAAAAACGTTATATCCTTAATTGCTTGTTTTGTAACGTTATATCCTTAATTGCTTGCGGCAGCAAACGTTATATCCTAAATTGGGTATTTGACATATTCTTAATTAAAAGCAACCCGTATTTTATTATAATAATAATAATAATAATAATAATAATAATAACAACAACAATAATAATCCTAATTTTCATAACTTTATTTATTGATATGAATAAAATCTCAAAATTTAAAGATTACGAACAAATCAAATAGACATCTCCATTATTGAATTCCTATTACAGAAATTCACTCACACGAACAATAATTTTAAAAGTATTTAATTAAATCTAATATCTTTATTATTTTATTTTTACCATTTTACTATTTTAATTGCAAAACTTAGATTAGATAAATTGGAACTTTTTAAATATATTTTTTTAATGAAATTGTTTAAACTTTTATAGTTTTATTCCATTAAAAGCTCTATTTTTATTTAATTAAATTCAATATTTTATAAATAATTTTTTTACCATTTTAATTTTAAAAAATTGGAGATCTTTTGTTAGGTCTGGACTCAACCTAATTATAATATAAACTAATAAGATATTATTATCGTTACTTTAAAGTTTAAAAGTTAAAATTAGTTACATAATCATTAAATAAACATATTTTTAATAGCTAATTAAGTTAATTATTAATTATATTCAATATGGTGTGCAACGCACGTGGAGGTGAAGACTAGTATATCATTAAAAGAGAATGACTAAATATAATTTTAAAGTAAAAAAATATACATAATTATAAATAATATTCAAATTTAATATTTATGTAATAAATAAATTTACTTAAGTAATTTCTTAGATTAATTTTTAACAATTATTAATGACCATTAACTATTAGGATTATTGTATTAAACCCAACTTTATCTCTATCACCATTAGAGGGACAAAAAAAGGTATATATTCTAAGAATACATTTTGCTACTAAGCAATGCCTTATATATGATGTCAAAAGGGGAAAAAAAATGGAAGAAGCAAGGCCTTATATACAATAAAAAGTGATTTAAATAATTTTATTTTTTTAAAAAAAAATTCTTATGAATATTATGTTATAGATGATAAGCGCAAACAATTTAGATATAACGTTTTCTACCGCAAGCAATTAAGGATATAACGTTACAAAACATGCAATTTAGGATATAATGTTTTTGATTTTGAGCAATTAAGGATATAACGTTTTCGATTTCAAACAATTAAGGATATAATCAGTTAGGGTTCCGTTCATTGATGATGTGTCATCCACGTGGCATCCACGTAGATGACACGTGTATTGTCAGAAATTACGTGGATGCCACATGGATGCCATGTCATCATTTAACGGAGCTCTAACGGACTATATCCTTAATTGCTCGATTTTCGTAACGTTATATCCTTAATTGTTTGTTTTGTAACGTTATATCCCAAATTGCATTTTGAGGCAAACCTTATATCCTGAATTGATTATTTAGCCAAAATTATGTATCAAAATATATCAGAAATTTAATGGAGAATTTTCCAAAAGTTAGAGTCCCGAATCGAGATTTCAACCAAAAGGTGAGAAGGGTATAATGTCAAGAAACATAAAATATCAATTCGATGAGGCAACCAATTGCGATTTTGTGGGATGGCCTTATTTGAAAGGTACCGAATTCTAAAATCAGCCAAATTATGTGTTGTTAGTTTATAATGCATATCGTATTATAGTTTATCATGCATATTGTATTTTTTTTTTAACCCCGAAGATAAAAAAAATTATTTTATTCTAACTTTAGTTTAAGCACTCGTATGGCATGTTATAAATAAACATATTTTGCGTATAAATATTCATCAATATATACTAATTGTGCCTAGTTTCCCCTTCGACCAGTCCTCTTCAATTTGGTGTCGACCACTTCAATTTGGCACCATTTCGCTTAGAGAGTGATGTCGACCACTTCAATTTGGCACCATTTCGCTTGTCGACCAGTCCTCTTCAATTTTTTAGGAGTCAATAAAAAACTTTCCCACGGTATTTGGCCAGCATATAATTATGATACATAGACACTGGCGACAAAATACCACGACATGACAAAATTATCCAAACAATCCTGCACCATTTGATTCCTGCCTGAGATAGTATGATAGTTAATTTTTAGTTTATCAATCCATATTACTATTAGGAATCTCGAGACTCAACCCTATCTAGAACGAGGAAATCTCCTCTATATAAACTTATCTTAACCTTCTTATTCTTCACCTAATTATTTGACCCTCGAAAACAATAGCGGAGGATGCTGCTAAATCCTTAGTTCATAGTTATTATAGCTATCTTATTAATTCTCCTGAGAATGTTCATGGATTTTATAACGATTCAAGCATATTGATCCGACGAGAACGCAAGGGGTGATAAAGCATTCTTTAACATCAGCAGCCATTCATGATTATGTTGTGTACATATTCAAACGGGTTGAAAACTTTTCTTATTCTGTCGATGTTTGGGTTCATGTTTTGGTTTTGGGTAACATGCTTATGGACGATAAAAGCAGTAGGAATTTTTTCCAATCTTTTGTTTTGGCTCTTGTAAATGGGTAACATGCTTATGGACGATAAAAGCAGTAGGAACTTTTTCCAATCTTTTGTTTTGGCTCCTGTAGATAAACCCAGATCTTACTTTATTCTGATGTTCTGACGTTTCATGATGGTCTCTCGAAAGAGACCATTGTTGCTGTTGAATCAAGTCTCAAAAGGGACCTTGATAATGATTTTCCTATCGGTGTTCATCCTCCTATGGTGAGGAAATTTGTGGAGAAAAACAACACCCAAATTGATCACTTGGTCAGGTTTTCAACAAAGGCAATAGGAATACCACAAGCAATAGGAATACCCAGGGGCGGACCGTAGGCATGCCTTGGGGGGCCTTGGCCCCCTAAAATTGCAAAATTTCCTTTAGATACACTCAAATTTTATATATATTCACATTGAAATTCTTGATTTTATTCAAATTGACCCCCCAAAATGATTTTATTCAAATTGGCCCCCCCAATGTCCTTTGTCAAGATCCGCCCCTGGGAATACCACAATGTCCGTTTTTTCACGTGTTGTGTTAGTAATTTATGATAGACCATGAATTTGATGAGAAGTCCTTTCTGTAACCGATTTATCAATGTTGGGATGATAAACCAAAAATCACCTATCAACTGAATCAGTCTGAATCAGTATAAGAAGCACACGGTGAAAATAAAAGGAAATAAACAAAAACTGGAATTTTACAGTTTTGGACTGCTTAAACATGTTTTTTTTTTTTTTTGAAAAAACATGATCCTTTCACTATTCTAATTATCGTCATCATATTTAAATTTGAAGTAGCCATCCAAAATGTCAAATTCTACCAACAGGATTCAGGTGATGATTACAAACCAATGCCAATGTTACAAGCAGAAATACACGAGCTAATTGGCTCAAGGCAAAATTGTGCAAGATTAAAACAAGTCCAGTGACAGAACTCACAAGCAGCGATTATCAGGAAAAAAAGGATCACTGCATGTTTAGAAGCCCTTGGTAAGCTCAATAACTTTTGGCATAACTCAATCCTTTGCTCTGGAATAAGTTCAACTTTCTTATCAAAGGAAACTCATTCGATAAGAATTTGTAACAGTATTCAGCGTAGAAATCTCCAATTTCTCCAAGACCATTGCATTCTTAAGCAAAAAATCGATCATATCAATCACATAAGGCTTTGTGATGTCACCGTATATCTTAATAGTCTTGAGGTGGTTTTCTAGACAATGAAACGCACCCTCTTGAGAACTCCAAAAGCTTTCCCCATCAAGATTGAACGATTCCATCCAGGGGCGATTAGTGGGCTACAAAAAGTTCACAAGGAAAGAGCAAATTACTCTTAGAAAATGGCTTAATGGGCAAAAAGGCCCCTGAACTTACATCGAACCGTCAAATAAGCCCCTGAACTTTTATTTCAGCCAAATAAGCCCCTTAACTCTTAAAAAAAGCCAAATAAGCCCTATTGCCAAGGCTAAATGCTCAAATAAGGACTAAACATTTTAAAATTTTCTCAAATAAGGATCAAAATACACAATTTCAACAAATTAGAAAACATACTTAATATTTTTCTTACAAATTGGATACAATATAAGTTAATATTAGTGTGTGAGATATATATAAATTGAAAAGCACACGATAATTTTATATCATATTACTTTTAATGAATTTATTTTGATTAATAGGGTTTGATTTTTAATTAACATGATAATATCATTTTTTATCAAATTTAATGTGTATGCATGAGAAGCATTGGTTTTCATTTAACGATTCCCTAATTTGTAAAAATTTGCTAAGTATGTGTTCTAATTTGTTGAAATTGTGTATTTTGATCCTTATTTGAGAAAATCTTAAAACATTTAGTCCTTATTTGAGCATTTAGCCTTGGCAACAGGGCTTATTTGGCTTTTTTAAGAGTTCAGGGGCTTATTTGGTCGAAATAAAAGTTGAAGGGCTTATTTGACGATTCGGTGTAAGTTCAGGGGCCTTTTTGCCCATAAAACCCTTAGAAAATATGTAAAACATAGTTGAATCAAACTTTTACGTACCGGATGTGTATCATCGAATGGTCCAGATCTACCAGGAATATACATAGCAAGTGTCTCCAAATATGGAGAAGTTCTCAGCAAGTAAGAAATTCCGGGTTGGTGCCATTTTGTTGGACAAAGCTCAAATTCAACATACTTCCATCTGAAGAGTAGACCTGGCTGATTCATTAGCTGCCATGTACGGAACACCTGAATGAACAGTCCAAACATAACTTGAGCTAGAAAAGAATTGCCAGTTCCCCGGAAATTAGATATAATTTCCGAAATAAATAATGAATTCATTATGAAAAATACCAATTTCCTGAATGCTTTATGAAGGATTACCTAGGAGACAAAAAAGTAAAACACTTGACAGGTTTTAACTGCACTAGAAATATTGGGTTTATAAATCCTCTATAAACTACACATGCAAAAACTTCATAGGCAACCAAATCAATCAAATGCATATGCCAAGCATGCAACTGCACCTTGTTGTCTTCTTCGTTAATGATTGATAAAATATTGTTCTCCATGTCCTATACACAAACCTTCCAAGTTTATATGCTTCTAATAAGTAAATAATAACAAATTTAAATATATAGTGACAAAGATAAATTTCAAAGCATTGGAGGTTAATATTTAATATGGAAAAAAGAGGAGAAGAATTGCACATTGATGTTTCCCACTTTTCCCCAAGCATTTACTTTGGATATTTCCTTGTATGTCAATGCAATTAAATAAGAGCCAAAAAACAGAAAGATAGGACAAATAGGAAAAAAATGACAAAAGCCTGATGAAGATGTTAATATGGTTCAGTCAAGATAAAGTGGCCTATGAGATGTCTCCTGAGGTGAAATTATAGTAAGAATAAAGAGTTATTAAAATCCTTTTTTTTTTTGGTCAGAGAGTTATTAAAATCATTGAAAAGCAGCATAGTAGCAAAAGTAATTTCAATAAGTAACAAGCCAGTACATGCAGTCCCGTGGGTTAGTATATTGAAAATAATTTTGACGCAATATAATTATGCCAAGTTGCCAACCATATGAAAGAGAGTGAGGCATCACAAGAAATGACAATCATACCAGAATACATTTGTTGCAAGGTTTGAACATCTTGCCATGACTAAGCTCCTCGAAAAATTCTTTCACAGTCTGATATCGCTCAAGTAAGCATTCCAAGTTAAAAGAGAAGGTGATGCATGAAACAACAATAGAAGATACATCTGCTAAAAACACCCAGTCCATACACCCAGCTATTTCCAATGATTCAATATAAGGACAAGAGAGCTCTAGCCTCTCGTCATCAAAAGGATGAAAAAGTTCCAAGCTCTTGACACTGGGGTTTCTAATACCCAATCTGCATAGACGATAACAGCGAAACAGAAACAAATGTTCAAGCACAGGGCATGCAGATAAGATTTGATCGATGATCTCATCGTTCATAACAATCTCTTGCAAAAACAACCGTTTAAGGCAATTCAATTGAACCTGGCCACTTGGTTTGATCTCACAACCAACCAACTTCAGTCTACTAAGAATTTACCTCTTAAAACAACACAGGGCAACCTGTAACTAGCACTGGGCTGTGGATCAGTCCATTGACTAAAATTAAGATGTAGAACTTTCAAATTTTTCCTCATTGCGAAATAAACCCAACTATCAACTTCACTTGCCATTCTCTTCTCTCTACTGGCATATTCCACATCCTCGTCAAGACTAGAATTGCCTGTTTCAACATCTTTAGAGTACTGAAAATTTAGATCCATCTCGAGAACGAACTCGTCTAGAGTAGCATTCTCATGAAAAACCAATACATGACGAACAAAATCCAAGAATTTTTCATGATAAAAAGGACCTTCTACTGGAGGGTCATCCTTGAGAATGTCGAAATACCAAGAATGATCAAATGTGAGGGTGGGAAGAAAGTGCCAGAGGTGCCTAAATCTTGGAACAAGAACAGTTCTTACAGCATCTATCGTAGGCAGAAATGAAAGGATATGGATAAGAATAGAGTCAGGCAAACTACTAATTCGGTCCTCTTCTTCTTCCTCACAAACCCTTTGCCTTTTACAACTAGCACTTGTTTCTACTACACTATCATCCATTTCTTCCCTCTAATTGCAGAACATCAAAGAACCCAATAAAGCATACAAGTGGATCGGTCCGCGCTGGCGCGTCGGGTGTTCAGAAATCTACTTCTTTGAACAATTTTATATTCAAATTGAAATGTTAATTTGATGCGTAGAACATAGTTACCGGGATCCCTCATACCCCTTACGATCTACGTTCCGGGATCCACGTTCCGAATTTGGGTACACTTACGTTCGGTTCACTTCGGGATCCCGATTTGGATCCATAAAATTGACGTTCCGAATTTACATATATAAATTGAAGAAATCAAGGTTAAAAAAACATAAATTGATACAAATACAATAAAAAATTAGTTTATTAAGCTATTTTTAGAACGAATTTGACTTTAAAATACAAAAATTTCTAATATATTAATCTAAAAATGAGCATTTTGTGCTCTTATATGTCTAAATTTTTATGTAAGTAAGCAACTAAACTTGATTAATTTATAGAAATTTTGGCTATATCTAAAAGAATTCATGATATAAATTATTAACGATCCTAAATTTATTTTAAAACGCACCGCATCGTACCGAATGAATATACCCCCAACGTATTACGTACCGGTCAAGTAGCGATCCTCGTTCCCGTTCCCGTTCCACGACCCAGATCGTACCCCGATCCAGGTAACAATGGCGTAGAAAAGTTCGAAAGTACTATGATTTTAAATGTGTTGCATCTTTAAACATTGAATTTAAAGAGTATTCTAAAATTTACATTTATGTTATAACAAATTAAAAAAGTATATATATACTATATATTATTTTTAACTACCATGAAAATTACTAAAAGGTCAAATTGAGGATTAATGTGGTGCCACCTTTTGGTAATTTTTGGTCCTTTCTCACTCTTCGGATGACTAAAAAGCCCCTCTATCAGTTTCCCCCATTCCTTTTCCTTCTATCCTTTTTTTGTAATTACGTACATATTTCCCTTCCTTAATTGTTTTTAATTAATGCTTAAGGCTTTTAATTAATTGATTCTAAAGTCTAAACTCTAAACCCTTAATTACTTTTAATTAATGTTTCTCTCGCTGTTTTCTTTTTTCCTCTCACCAACTTAGTTGCTGCTTCCTTTCAACTCCTCGGTTTTGATCAATATTCAGGTTTCCCAAAAATCAAAGCTTTCCATCACTCCCCCCCTGTTTTCACCTTCATATCTCTTTCCTCTTTCTTCTCCGTCTCCATCCCTTCAACATGAACCGTTCAATATTTTTCCTCTTCTGAATTAAAACCACCATTTGTTCAATGTGAGTATTATTATCCAATTAACAGCATATTTTATTACCTCTTTACACTTCATCTTACTTACAAATAAAAACATGTTCTTGACCTTCTTAATTTGTATGTCTAAAAAGTTAGCTTACAAAGATTTATGCCAGAGACATAATTAAAACTAATCCATTTAAATTGTATTTTTACTGCAACCTTATATAATTCAATCAATTAATCAATCAAGCACCACTATTTTAAAACGCCCGTAGCACCAGCGCGAGCTAATATAACTTGTTCAAATTAAATGTATTCTAGAACATTTATTATAACATTTATATTATAATAACATTGAATTTATGTGAAAGGAAAGGATAATTACAAAAATGGGCTGAAGGGCAAGAATTGGCTAGAAACTAACCTAGGGTCTTCTTAGTAATTTAGCAAGTGAGAAAAGACAGAAAAAGACAAAAAGAGTTCAAATAGAGCCTCCTCATCGATTCTCAAAAAGGCTTTTGGTAAATTCCCTGGGTATTTCAAATAATATTTAGTATATATATACCACAAGAATCTGATTGCAAAAATAGAAATAACCCAAATTACATTTTCTAAGCGAAAAGGGCAAAAACCCAAACCACAAGAATCTGATTGCAAAAATAGAAATAACCCAAATTACATTTTCTAAGCGAAAAGGGCAAAAACTTTCTTCTCGTTTCACATACCTGTTAGAGTAAAGGTAGCAACAACAACAGCAGTATAGCATGGGATATTAATTTAGCCTGAACCCTCAAGCGAAAATCTAGCAGCAGCTAAGCTTGAATGCTTCCTCGATTCCATATTATCTTTGTATTTGTATAGATTCGCAATATAAAATACACAAAGTTAGGGATGTCAATGGGTCCCGAACCCGGTGGGGAACCCGATTCCCCGCCCCGCGGGGGCGGGGATGGGGAGCATTTTCGGGGAACGAGGACGGGGACGGGGATTGTTTTTCATTCCCCGTCGGGTACGAGGACGGGGACGGGGAATAGTCCCCCGCCCCGTACCCGTCCCCGAAATATATATACTATTTTTTTTATACATAAAATATATATACTATGTATATATATATATATTTATTTATTAATATATATGTTTTTTTTTTACAACAAAACAAGAATATTAATATATATGTTAAATAAAAGAATTACTAAGTCACACATGTTTTACTAATAAATAATAATATATACTAACAAATAAATATTTACTAATTTTGCTTAAAAAATTAATTGTAATATTCGGGTATGGGGAATCCCCGTCCCCGTCGGATCCCCACGGGGACGGGGATGGGAAGTACATTTCATTCCCCGTCGGGGATGAGAACAGGGACAGGGATAGGGTTGTGAAGTCGGGGACGGGGACGGGGAATACTCCCCCGCACATTCCCTGTCCCGTTGACATCCCTAGACAAAGTTGCGTATGTGGCTGTCTAAGTTGTTGGATGTTGGTGAAAAAAATGGGTACAAACTACAAAACCCAACAAGGCCCAAAGCCCAAATTAGAGATTGTCAAGAAAAAAAGGTTTTAGACTTTAGTCAGTTCTTTGTCAAAAAAAAAGACTTTAGTCAGTTCTTCAAATCCTTTTTTTATTATTTATTTATATATAGTACTTGGCAATCTCTTATTTTGATAGTAAAATTATTTCCAAAATTACTTATACTAACCTTTTGGGCCTTTTTTTTTACTACGTAATAACATCAGAAGAGTAAACTAGTGCCACAAGTAGATTAGAATATGATTTCCTTTAATTTTTGAAGTCCTTATAGTGAATGTCTATGAGATATGATAGGATAGATTACAGAATAGAATATGATTTACTTACATAATTTTTGAAGCTTTGGAAAGGAAAATGGCCAAAATGAATGTCTATGAGTTATGTCAACTCTCACAAGATAGAATCAGTGTTAACGGAATCGGATCGGACCGGTTGATTGAACCGGTTCAACCGAGAACCGGACACCAATTCGATTCAGTCACTTATATAAAATCGGAAGTTAACGGACCGGTCGGTTTAACCAAGCGGTTAGACCGGACCGTTGGCCAATTGACCCGGATTTTAATATTATTTTATTTATTTTTATATTTTTGAAAATTTTTTAATGTTGAAAAAAATTGTAAGAGGTAGGATTTGAACTCTTATATAATAAAAAGATGTGTTAACCACTACACCAAATATATTTTGTTGAGAGAATAGTACATGCAAATAATATTTGAATAAGTAAAACTAAAATTTATAAACATTGATACACTTCCAATCGGACCGAATGGTTGAATCAATCAGACCGATTGAACCACGAACCGATCCCTCCACCAGTTCGATGTCCGGTCCGCTTTTTTCAACGTTAGATAGAATAGAATATAGATAATCTTGATGGATATTTAGGCTCACATTAAGGTGCCTCGAACCTTTTGGGCTATTTGGGTTTCGACAATGCAACAATCCAACAATAACCCAAACAAATTTTCCTAGGCTGTCTTGTTTGAGCCCTACTTTAGAGTTTTGACCAACTTTTTGTTGGGTACATTGTAGAATTGTGTTCAAAGGAATTTGAAGTGTTATGCAATATGCATAAAACGTCCTTTTTTTCCCTTTCTTTTTGGTGTTTTTAGACCACTTACGTAGGCAACCATTTTGGCTTTGAACTACTACCTTTTAGTTAATAGTAGACTAATTATAATTGAGATACGGTATACTCAATATTTTATTCTTCCATGATTTTCTCCACCACCATCTAAGTTGTCTAAATCTTCATAGAATCGTAGTCAAGATTTTTAAGGCTGCATGTGCTTTTGCTTTTGGTATCTAAGAACTAAGGGCAGATTAATCTATTTGCAACGACTATTTATTCTTTTATTCATCGTCTAGAAAAGGAAGATAAAATGTTTGTCTTCGTTTAGAAGGAGGAAGGAGTCATCAAAATCCATATTCAAAATGTGATTGCAGTCTGCAGACATAAATATACAAGTTATATATATGAGACAAAAATGCCATAAGTTAATTTAGCATATTTATGCAAAATCGTTGGTAAGTAAATAGAAGTTTTTGTGCTCAAAACCATTAAGTTATTAATTATCCTATTAAGCCATTTGGGGGGGGGGGCATACATAGAACCAAAAATGGAAAAAAAAAATATTGTGAAGTTTAGGAGACTTTAGGTGGAATCAATGAATCAAAGTCACACCTAAGTGTTTAAATCATTGATTCCAGATCTAGATGACAAATGAAATGCTGAGGAAAATGTTATTTTCTTGTTTTGTTGACAAAGAGATGGGATTTGATTACAACCAATATGTAAATACAAGAAGAGAACTTGTAAAAACAAGGTTGAAAAATAAAATAAAAATATTATCAAGTGAGAACTTGATGAACAAAGATGATTTGAAAGCGCAGGGGCTTGAAAGGATTGAAAGCACGGAGCTTGGTTGAAGATTTTTCTCTGTTTTGACCTTGAGTCTGAGTTGTGATGTTGATGATGAAGAGTTGATGTCCTCAATTTCGTTGGAGGCTGCCTCTTTATATAGGGGAGGGTTGGCTAGGGTTAGGAGGATCTGACGGTTGAGATTAATTCCATCCTGATTCATCTTGATCCTCTGATTTTAAATTGTTAATCAAATCCCTTAAATCAAGGGAATTCTAACCAACTCAATCAGCCACATAATCAGCACGTTTTGACCCTTTAAATGTGATAATTATCACATTTAATTACATAAATTTCGAATTCCAGAAGGTTACAAAGCTTGGTGCAGCAAAAAGGGGTGAAAAGTCAAGTGCAGCGAAGCAGTCTGGTGCAGAGATCAGTTCCAAACGCCACGAACTTCGATTCTTCATTACTTGACTAATAAATTACACTTAATATGATGCCACTAAGCTCTCATTTAAGTATCATCAAAATCGGATTAAGGAAATGGCTTAAACCGAGCTCAATCAGCCATGATATCCTTAATTGCAAATTTAGTAAAAGTTATGAAAAGTGGCAAATATAGCTTGATTCTTCCATATATCTTATATAACTCATGTAACTCAAGTTTCAAAGCTAATGGTGCAATCGCCATGCTTAATTGGTCCCGGGATTGGATTCTGTCCTTAATTGCAAAAAATGCAAGTTTTCCTCCGAGCTCGGAATGGGCTGAAATTTGGACAGAGTGTTCTTCATGATATTTTGAACAACTTTAATAAAGGATATTGCCCCAAATTCGTTATCCTTCCTTTCCGAATTCTAAGCCCTAATCCCTTTGTCCTTAATTGCAAATTTGTAAAAGTTTTAATCCGGGAAGGGCCTGATTTCAATTTCAGGAGCATGAGCCGACTTGACCCAATTCATACAGTATATGGGGCGGCCCAAATGTGTTTTCAACATAATTCATTTAATTTCTTTAATTTAATTAATTAAATTAAAAGAAATTAAGGATTTAAAATCAAAGGTCAATCATTTTCTTGGTTGACTTTGGCCTATGGTGGACTAAATCCAACCATTCATAGGACTTTTGGGAGTAAATCTCAGCCCTTGATCTTGTACCACCATATACATTTACAATTTTACCCTAATTGTAAATTGTGGTATAAACAAAATTACTACTTAGTAAAGTTCCAGCAAGTGTGAGAATTCTTTATTCCATTATTATTACCAATTAAGGCAAAGACATAGCAAAACACATGGAAATTTTTGAAGTGTTTTTTTTTTTATCTAGTTACCGGTTAATAAGGAAAAAGTATATATCTTCAATATTAATTATAAAGAAATGTAATTAAAGAGTAGGTCCCAATTGCTATCATAAATCAATATAGATATATGTATGGGTTCTACCAAAAGATACATATATCTGTTTGTACCCAAAAAAAAGGTACATATATCTGTATATGGGTCTTTTGCATTGTCAATAGAAACGGATATTTTTGGTCTCACTTTCAAACTTGATAATGGAAAAGTCAAATTGATACAATTTAGAGCAAGGTTAATGTATAGCACCATTTTTTTCATCATTTTGGTGTTAAAAAAGAATCTTTTTAGAATATACTCACACCAAATATTTTTTCACTCCAACGTGTTATGCACCAAATCACCAAACGTATTATTATATTATTTTTTTTTTGTTAAAATATTATTATATTATTAAACTTTTACAATAAAACACCATTTATGTATATACTTTTTTAAAAACTTTTTCAAAATATAGTCAATATGCATCTCATTTTATAGATCTTGATGAGAACTTTCTCATAATATATTTTTTATAATTTTAATTTAAATATTTATGCTTAAAAAAGAAAAAATTTAAAAACAAAAAATTTGGTGCAAGCAACAGTGCCGCGCCAAATATAGCCCGGAACTGTTGCTGCACCAATTTGATGCATCTTGGGAAGGCAAATATGCCGGGTTCCTTGGACTGGATTTTTGATATTTTTTGCACTAAAATAGGGTTTTGCAGTGTTCATTGGCCTTGCTCTTAGATTCCTTTCCTTAAGGTGTTAGAATTTAAAATTTCTATATTTTCCTTTAAAAATTTCTATCATGTAAATCATCTTTTTTTCTCTAAAAAATAAAAAAGAAGTTAAAGATCTAGCATATAGCATTTCGAGTCAAGAATTAGTCCGAATATTATCACACATATATATATACTAGGGGTTTGTACTTTGCAGAAAATATAGTATATAGAAAATATATTAGCATTTTTTTCTCTAAATAAGGGTTTTTATATATATATATACATCAAAACTGAGAAAATAAGGGTTTAATCTCTATGAAAATATTTGATTTAGGATCCAATCTTTCAATTTGATCAAAACAGGATCTAACATTTCAATTTTATCTCAAAATAAGGGCACACTGTAATTGTTGCCCACTAAAAAATCGATATCTGACTTTAGAAAATGGTTTCGAACTTTCTATTTCCTCTTTTTTTTTTTCTTTTTTTGTTAAGAAAGAACATGGAAATTAGAAGCACTAAACACGCAAAACACATGTACCTTCAATTTAATTATATACATATAATATAAGGTTTCACATTTTTCATTTTTTAATAAATTGAAAATTTATACTTTTGGAAAAAGAGACCAACACCGGTTGTGTACTTAAATAAGATTTCAGATTCGAGTTTTGTGAATGTAAAAAATAAATATTAGAAGAACTCCAGCACAAAAATATACAGAAATATATGGATGCAGCATGCAGGTATGCGGGGACCAATGAGGTCTTAGCTTAATTACTCCCCAACTATATCCTTAAACAAGTAGGTGGATCAACAAGTGTACTTTTTGTGTGATTTCTTCTTCTTTTATTGCTTACTTCTAGGAACTCATCTTTGCTAATTGCTGTCAATTAGGAATATTCAATAATTCAAACTAACATTTTTCAAAACATTGATTGATTGAATCATATTTCAATTTTCTATTAATGGAGGTCTATGTGGGGAACAATAAACAACTAAATAATTTTATTGATTGGAGACTTGTATGGTCAAGATAACAGTTGCCAAGTTGCCGACTTTTTTTTGTTTTATTATTTATATTTAATCTCTGTAAATCTTACAAGTTATACAACTTACACAACTCCATGAGTAATTTTCTTTTCTTGGTTGTTGTTATTGTTGAACACAAACACCAATAAAATTACATATAAAAAAGAAAAATACAAAAGAAATCCCACCATATCAAATTTGCATATACTAATTCAATGGGGGCAGTCTCCCATATTTTCCTATACCTAAATCTATCCCACTTGTTAGAGTTTTACAATAGTAAAATATATGTATCTCTACCCTACCTTAGCCGGCTCCGGTTGAACTCCGTTGCCGGTACCCTTTCCTTCTGCATGACCATGGCCATTTCCGGTCACCTTCACGTCCGGCAACACAATTGTGTCTCCGGCAGCCGCCATCTGCATCTCGGCGGCTTTCCCCTCCTCCCGGAACTTCTTATAAATGTCACTCTTATAAAATTTCCTTGTCCTAAGTGCCAAAACAAATGAGACAAGAGTCCCAAACAATGTGGCTGCAGTAATTATAATGAAGGCCAATTTGAAGCATTCAACCCCTTTGCATTCCAAATCTTCACCTTGTTTCCTCTCTAGTCCCAAAGCTCTCATTTGCTTCCTAGCCTCATTATCATACAAATTCCCAGCCACTTTCACATTAAGTATATAGGACCCAATTGGGCTAGCCACCGACCCAAAATTGTACAATGTAGAATAGTATTTGAGGCCAAAGATTTCCGAAATGATAGCAAAAAGTAATGGCCATTGAGCCCCAAAGCAAAACCCAATGATGACTGAAGCAATATAAAGGCCACCAGGGACTCCAAAGGCAATCAAAAGATGACCAACACAAGAGAAAAGCATGATCAAAGTGAGCATTAAAGTCCTAGGAAACTTGTATTTGGTCAAGAAAATTTCCGATACGAAACCTGCTGTAACTCTGCCAAGGTAATTCCATATACTTACAAGTGAAACGAAGGTGCTCACGCTTCTTTTAGGGTACCCTTGAGAAGAACCAATCTGACCCAGATTGTCAATTGCTGTCAAAGTGCCCCCAATTCCACAAATTGTTGCTAAGAACAGAATGAACATGTCGAGGCTGAAAAGTGCTTGCAAAATTGTGTAGTCTTCTCCCCTGTTTGGCGGCTTGAATGCTGTTTTCCAGCAGGAAACATTGGCTTGATCATCATGATCTTGGCTCGACTCTTTCTTGGTTAAAATCTTTGCTGTGCTTGATGATGATGAAGAAATATCAGGTTTCTGATCTGTTGAAACTGGGTCAGAATTTGGTTTTTCTGTGACAATTTTCAATGGGGAAGGGTCGTTTAAGGCTCTGTTTTTAGCCTCCCAAAGCTTGTATTCTTCCAGGAAAACAATACCAATAGGCAAAAATAGCAAGAAAGTAACCATAGCAGCACTTCCAGCATATTCAGGCCGTGTGAATGCAAATTGCTTCTCGAAAATGATAATAATCATCAAGAAACCAGCAAGACCCAAAGAAATGTAAAGAAATTTGTAGAAAACCTTGAGCTCGTTGGTCTGGTGAGCAATTTTCATGATCCGAATTGTTCTGACAAAACAGAGTGAAATAGCAGCAGGAAGCCAACCAATAAGCAAGATCAAGGATTTGGAATCATCGCCATAAAAAGCATGATACAATTGAGTAATAATTGCACCACTCAAACCCACATAACCTTTCAAAATCCCCAGAACAACTCCACGACTTTCTGGGAAATTCTTTACACAAGTAACTAAAGACCCAGTATTTGCAAAAGCTTGAGAATTGGCTCCTATGCAAATATATAAACACATGTGCCACACTTTGGGTGTTGCGATTTTTTTGCTCACGGCAAGCCACATCATGAAATAGCCAAAAAAGTTGAGCACTGCGCCAACAGAGAGCACGAACCAGATTGGTGTAACCTCGGCCAAAAGGCCAGCAGGAACTCCAACGTTGGTGCCCAAATCTTTGAAAAAACTGAGCAAATTGAGAGTGGTTTGATCATAGCCAAGTGAGTCTTTGATTACTTGGGAATATAAACTGAACATGTAGGTTGCACCAGCAGCAGACATGATTAGCAATGATCCGAAAACCATGAGCCATGGCCCTGTTAGGATTTGCAGACCAAAGCTCTTCATGTTTGGTCTGCTGCTAGCACCAAAACCTGGCCCTGCAACCACCATTTTTATAGCCTTTTTTTTTTTTTTTTTTTTGCTGTGTAGTTTGAGAATTATTGGGATTTTTTTTTGGCAAGATTGATGTGCAGTTTATGGGGAGATTGTTGCCAATATTTATAGAGGAGGGGGAAAAGAAAGAGTAAGTACTGTGAGAGTGTTTGAATGCATGGAAGGATAAAATAGTCTTTGGAGAGACTTAATAGTTGACTTGGGGAGTCTCTCTAGGAAACTTTGGATAAATTTTTAAATTAGAAATTGGAAAAATGAATATTGTACTCCACAATTAATGGCTTAAACATGTAAATACTATATAGAATGTACATGAATTTTGTAGGATAATCTGAAAAATAATTTCCTTGTTGGAAATCTTATCCACGTTAAATTTATTATTTATCATTATGGAAGAAATCAAGGCCTCACCCGGATTAATCTTACCTCAATTTATAAGGCGATGTATAGGTAAGGTAAGTTAATCCGTTATCCGGATTAATCTTTTCCTTGTTAGTCCGTTATTTTTATATCGAGATATATGGTTTGTTTGTAGAATTTTGCTACACACCCCATTTGTTGCATATCTTGATGTGTATGTCATCTCACATGTTATCAATTTATTGGTTCCAATACACTATTTATTTTTTTAGATAAGCCAATACACTATTTATAAATCTTAATTTTTCTAACCTTTAAAATAAAATTTTTATTTTAATTTGGGCTACTCTTAGTGAATAAGTTATATATTTTATTTATAAAACCCTATAAAAATAGATTAATAATTTTAAAATTTACCCTTAAAATAAAAATAATATTTTAATTTAGGGCTAAACTTAGTGAAATCAGTTTTATATTTTATTTCTAAAACTCTATAATAAAAAACGTATAATTTCATAATTTACTCTTAAAAATTAAATTTCTTTTATCGTGACTAAACTTAATAAAAACTAAAAAGAATGAAAAAGAAAAGAAAGAGAAGAGAAGACACCTCACGGGGCAGACTTTGGAGGGGCAAGAGGAATTATTCTTGTTTGTATTTGTGATTTTTTGTTGGATATTTCTGCCTATGAAGATGTCTGATTGTGATGAGAGTTTTGATTACTTATTATATTTATATATATATATATATATATATTGTATATTATTTTTAACTACCATGGAAATTACTAAAAGGACAAATTGAGGATTAATGTGTTGCCTCCTTTTGGCTTTTTTGGTCTTTTCACACTTTTCGGGTGACTAAAAAGCCCCTGGATAAATTTCTTCCTTTCATTTTCTTGCTGCCCTTTTTTGTAATTTATTATTTTTATATTTATGATTAAATGTGTTTTAATTACACATTAATTGTGTGTGGATATTATGATTTATCGATTCAACTACTCTGCCGAAATTCCAAAGGATTGGTGCTATAAATGTATCTGCAATAATGGTTGATTCATGGATAAACTATTGACATTCCAGTTCTGTTTTCCTTTCGTCTTCATTTCTATATGGGTGGGTTTCTTCTTCCCTGACATTTATCTGAATTGGTTTCACATGGACTCCATTTTGTTTCCTAAAATTTCCAAGTGGACGTTGATAAGATCCTTAGCAGCGCCTTAGGATGTCATAACCTAAAGTGAGGAGCTTTCACTTCTCACCGCAACATTTTGAGGTAAATCTGGATTTATTTGTTGATTATATTATTTAATAATTAAATTTAACATTTCCTTATTCCTCTTTTATTTTACAATTTTTTTTATTTATCATTCGATTTCCTTTTTATTGAGGTTTTTATTAGTTGCTTATGTTTAGTATATTCCACATTTCCAAAATCACAACTAAGTACAATCATTTTGTGATGCATTGTGTAAATTACATATGCTACTGCAAATGCTCTCAACTAATTCAATTTTCCTAGCTACGACAACTATACATATGCTCCTTGACTACAAAAAATTGGGCCTTCCTTATGCAGAAGCCAAATGCTTCCACCTACCCGAGTCTATTAATTTAACAATTTCAATCAAGATTAAAAAATGATCGCAGTGTACTATTTTTTTTAGATAATCAACATACATTTCAAACAACAATTAATATTAGAAAATTAATATGAATTTCTCCTAACTGATTAACTTACAGCCAATGCAATATCTTCTTACTAACTGATTTAAACAACTAAAAAAAATATAACCCTAATAAGAAGATGACTGCAGTGCAAACGTAGACCGCCCTACTTATTATTATTATTATCATCATCATCATCATCATCATCATCATCATCATCATCATCATCATCATCATCATCATCATCATCATCATCATCATCATCATCATCATCATCATCATCATCATCATCATCATCATCATCATCATCATCATCATCATCTTGTTAATCCGTCCGATATACAGAACTTTATTCTGACGGATCCAACTTCCCCTAACAAATATATTTGAAATAGTGAGTAAAATATTCAAATTTTTACCACTTTAAACATGTGTAAAAATAATGGGAGATGATATATGTACCAGTACCCTTACATGGACCTGTCTCATCACTATATGCTATAAGAGTAAAATGTTTTATATATTTGAAATAGGTAGGTTTGGAAAATGGATTTTTTGGTATTTATAAATTAACTTTGTTCGAGTTAAGTTAGTTTACTATGGAATTAAATCGTTCCTAATAATGATTTTTTTTTATTCACAAAACTCAAATTTTAAATATTATTTAAAAGAAACAAATATCAAACCATTTGAATTAACTATTTATTGGCTGGAATGGGAGGGATTTCAAAACACTATCCTAATAATGTTAATTTTAGTGAAATAGTTTTTTTTTTCGGTACATAATTTTAGTGAAATAGTTGAGAATATTTCTATAGGAATAAATGAATAAAAATATAAAAGCCGCCAATTTAGACAAGGCTTTTATTTTATTTAGGTCCTTTTCCTTTGCTTTTGCCCATTTTGTCCATTTTTTATTAGAAAGGAAGGATGGTGGAATTTGTGATCGAAAATACTCCGTATCAGCTTTGACCTTTTTGCTTTTTTTTTTTAGACTTTTTTTAAATTTTGTTGTTAGTCGCCTCTCATTCAAAATAAGTGATATATTTAAAATTTTGATTTATTTCGTGAAACACTCGTAAAATCAATGCAATTTGTAACTTTTTATTTATCTATATCTCTAGTTGAGTGATTAATTTAGGCGGTTGAGTGTTAATCAAGGTGATTGAATCTTTAATTAGTCTTGGAAAGTTGGGAAGGGAGAGAAGATTAATCTAATTGTTGATAAAAATTTTGAAAGATTAATTATGTGATTTTAAGTGATATTTTACTAAATTTAAGACCAACTAGTCATTGGATTGATCTATGTAATATTCTTAGTGTATCATTTATTTTGAATGGGAGGGAGTAGTTGTTATTAGTAATAATAATAGTAATAGTATAATAACTGAATTACTAAATACCGCCCCCTTTTACTAGCCACCGTCCCCTCTTGGACTATTTTGCCCTTTGTTTTATTTTCCATCAAATTTTAAATTTTTCAATTCTCTCAAATTCTCTCAACCTTCAAACTTTCAAAACTCAATCATTCAAAATCATTCAAGTAAAACAACATAAAAACGCATGAACAAAGATTTTTCGGATTGAAAGTATGTTTTTTTTTTTGAAAAAAAACGTAAAAAACAAATATATATTTATCATTAATCAAATATTAAGACCTCTTGCTAATATTGGCATATCCATACCCATTTAAATTAAATGAATTGTCAAATACTTATTAAAGGACACAAGGAAATTAAAGAAAAATACTTAAAAAAAACTTTAAA
>AWWV01012616.1:0-59955 GCA_001974805.1 Corchorus capsularis
TTTTCAATCCGAAAATTCCTTTATCCATCCCGGATGTCGCTACTCCATGAATTTTGATGTTGTTTTGTTTGAATGATTGAGATTTGAAAGTTTGAAGGTTGAGAGAATTTGAGAGAATTGAAAATTTTGAAGTTTGAAGGAAAGGGCAAAATAATTCAAAGGGGGGACGGTACCTAATAAAAGGGACGGTATTTAGTAATCCCCAGTAATAATCACAGCCACCATTTTCATTTTTCCTACTATTTATCTCCTGCACTTTAGCTCATTACTGTACTTGCCTTACTCACCTAATTATGTACATTTTTTTTCTAATATAGAGATGTATATTCTTTTAGTAATTCATTACAATTAAAAGGTGAAACCTTTTCTTGTGGTTCTTTTCATAATAAAATTGCAAATTTTGGATTAAAACCACATTTTACGTATTTTCTACTGGAAAATGGAAATAGCTCAAGGGGTTAAAGGTGGAATCCTTTTTTTTTGTTTTGTATCTGAAAAAAAAGTCAGATTTTTTACATTAGTTTGAACAATAATTAATTTGACATTTTTTTTTATTTCTTTAATATTATTTTTAATTAATTAATTTTATCTTTATAAACATACTAAAATTAATTGGAAGGAAAAAAAATATGCTACTTCTTTGGGATATTTCAACGGGCCAGGTGCAGATTTAACATATTTTTCTTTTTAATTTAAATTTTTTTTCTTTTTTGGTAATACTTATAAGTTAACCGTGTTCGAGTCGTGTTGATCCAATATGGGTAAAATTTTCCCAATAATGCCTTTTTTCATTTACAAGACTTTGAACCTAATCCTTGTTTAAGGGGAACAAGTGTCAAACCACTTGAACCAACCTTTTATTGGTTAATTTAAACTTAAAACCCCGTATAGATCGACAGAGATTTAAACAGAAAGTTAAAAATACTTATTTTATATTTTAAACTATGATTCCAAATTTGTCCTTGATGAATCATGGAGGATTCAAAAATCAAAACCTTGCAGAAAAGCATTGAATAAAAGCTTCATGCTTATTAATTTTCTAAAAACACACCATTAATTTTCAATCTATGAAATTGGAACCCATATGGGTAAATTATTGTTAAGTACTCTTATTGTTAATTGATCCAATTTTTAACTATCTGACAATGAGACCGACTACTAAATTGTGACGGTGTGAATAATTAATCAATGTCATGAGGCATTTGGCCTGGTGGTAGAGCACTGGACTCTTAGTTCCAGCCTACCTAGACCATGGGGTCTTAGGTTCAACTCTCACGGAATGTGAGTTTATTTGTAATTTGTTTATTTATGTATTTGGTAGGTAGATAGTTTATTTATGGGCATAGAGATTTATTTGAATTGTAATGAGATTTCACTGGGTTTATTTGTTGGCTCATAGATTAGCGTTTCAGTAATGTGTTAATCATGTAGCGGTGTACGGGTTTTCCTGTGCGTTTGTAATCCCAAACCCAAGAAATGAAAATGATTCTTTCCTAATAAAAATAATTAATCAATGTTTTAAGATTTTTTTTTCCTTCAAGTATTGGAGTTTCTTATTGTCGTTTTTTTTTTTTCAAGTTAGCGGTCAAGATAATCTGTTTAACGCAAATCTTTCTATAAATAGGTTTTTATCGACAGCATAAAATTTTCCCACTATTATTTAATTTAGCAACATTAGAAATATATATCGGTCCATTGATTCTTACTATATTCAAGGGTAGATAAGAACTATTGAACATCAATTTCTTAATAAAAATGGTTAAGAAATCATATTTCTTCTGAAGAATAATTTAAACCAAGATATATATGATTCGGAAGACTTTGTTTCCTATTTGAATGGATAAAACTTTACACGAGACATGGATACAATCATAAAAATTCATTATTCTTTCTAAAATTTGGGCTACTATTCAATACAAGCCTCCCTTACTTGCCCCCAGTGTCCATCTTTCCTTAATTATATTTAATTAAATTAAAATTTTGAATTTAATTAATTATGCAAGCGATTAAAAAATGTTTTTTCTAGTTACATGTATGTTTTTTTGCGACATATAGATATATCACCATCCGGTATTTGACCTGGATGATAGAGTGCTGAATTCACCTTGTTTATAATTCTTTTTTAGTACGAAAATCACATTGACTATCAATTAATCTGTAGTTAAACTCATCAAACCCGAATAAATGGTAGTTCTTATTTCCTCTATTCATATGACTTGAACTTGAGACTTTATTTAAAGGGGATTGAGCTTCTTCTACTAAAACCAAACAAGGTTAGTCCCTCTATTCCTAATTCGATGTCTCACGAAATCAATAATTTCAAATATGAGCCATCAGCAGAGTGTTGTACTCTTATTTACAGTATAGGGTTTGATCCCTAACAACCACAATTAAAAAAAAATCATTTATGGTAAATGAAGCCTAGTTATTATTCTTGATCTTTCATTTTCAAATATAACAATTAGGACCCAAATTGAGTCTGTTGCACCAAAAATCTCTTGCTAGAGTTTTCGTGGAGAAATCTTAATGACAGCATAAGGGCGTGCCAGTCAATTTGCTGAAATTGATAAAGAGGTTGTAAAAACTAGACTTGGTGCGCGGAGCAGCAGATTAAAAGATCAGAGCGATTTGTGGGGACTGGATCAAAGTCACACCGGAGCATTTAAATCATTGGATCCACAAGATGATTGACTTCCTAAATTTGCGCTGCAAGAGCTGTTGTTGATTGAAATTGAAAGAGAATAACAAGTTGATTGTTATTGCTGAGAGAGAAACAAGTATTTGATGTTTTAATGTCCGGAGACAAGATTGAACAAGGAAATACAACTTCAGGACTGTTTTTTTGTACGGAGAGAAGATTGAAACAAGAGAATATTGAAGAACGAATAAGAACTCGTGATGAGCAAGAGAAAAAGGGCGAAGCCTGAAAGAAAATATAAGCACAGAGCTTGGTTTTTTGCGCGGAGCAAGTTTGTAGCTGCAGGAGCTGGTTTGTGAGATTAGTGATATCTGAAGCTCTGGGATTGATTCCTTTATATAGGGGGCGGCATGGGCCTAAAATTTGATGGGCTTTACTTGCTGAAGAAGGCGAATTCCTCCTCCCTAGGAGATGGCAGCTTCCAAGAAGGTGCAGTGAAGCTCCCTTCTTCTTCTGATTGTTTCCAACGGATGAGAGGAGGGAAGAGAGGATGCCAGAGCGTCATCCCTCTAGATGGGAGACGGAAATCTTCCCTCTGGATTGGTGATGGACAATTTCTCCTTTTACCTATCACACTTCAACATGCCTTCGCTGCTTCCGTTGGGCTGAAATTAACTAACTTGGCTAAAAGGTGGCCTTTGGACATCAGGACTTGGAATTTTAACATCAAGGCCACGAAATTATCTTTACTTAGGCATATTTAGCTCATAAAATCATAAAAATAACCTTCAATTAAGAAAATGGCTAAAACCGGGGTGGCAAAGCCACTTGTCCTTAATTGAAAAGAGTGCAAAGGTTGCAAACGAGCTCGGATTAAGCCCAAATTTCACCAGTAAGGTTCAAATATCATCCAAAGATCATGGGAAAAATCTTGGTTGAATTCGAGCTCTCCTTCATGTTGAACTTGGTTTCACACCCCAAATTGTCCTTAACTGAAAAACATGCATAAGTTTTTCATCTTAAGTCCGATTGAGATGAAATTTTGCCAAGATGATTTACATGACTCAAGGATTATCATGGTATGCCCCTTTGTTGGAGCCACACTCACTAGCTAGATCAATTCCGTTGATTTTGCCTTTTTGTCCTTAATTGAACAAAATGCAAATTTGCCTCCCATAAGGGAGCAACTAGTTGGGTGGCTTCATCACTATGTTAGAGTGATCATGCATGAGGGATGTGAGAAATAAAATCCCACGCCTCCCTTACTTAGATAAGTGTTTCACTTGCTGACAAACTCTTGCTCCCTGCCTACTTCAATGCAGGGGATGAGGAGGCAGCTTCCTGAGAGCATGACGGCCTTCCCTGGGTATAGGGAACGACTTGGACTTGATATTTAAATCCATGAGATGTTTTCCATCTCATGGTCAGATGGCATACAACTTCCCTTTTTACTGCTTGCCTCCCTAGTTGACAGCAGCATTAAAGGAAACTGCTTCTTCATCACCTATCATGCCACTCTCCTAGTCAAGGCAGCACTCAAGAGATAATTAATAATAATTATTCTGAAAAATAATTATTATTTATTAATTAATCATAATTTTTGGCCCTTATTAATTAATTACAAGATTTTCCTAATTTAGTTAGAATCAGGGTGGTGCAAAAACTAAGTTTGATCAGGATTTACTTTAAAAAAAAGTTTTATCAGGATTTGTAATCAAATCTTGACCACTCGTCTTGATATTATTTATGTGAAGATCAATTTGCCCTCAATTGTAAATTGAAGTACAAAAAGAGACTTTTAATCTAAATTAGATTCTTTTATCAACCTATACAGGTGCCAAAATAAAATTTGGATCAAACTTTGGCTTTTAATATTACTTTTCACTTACGATATCCCAAGAACCTTAATTAGAAGGAGGATGTAACGATGGAAACTAATTATTGAAAAAAATGAGTATAATTGAAATCTCAATATATATACAATCAATCAGATAATAGGTGAGAATAGGATAAAAATAAAATTAATAGGAGTAATAATTTTGGTGGTGAATTTTCATCTTTTATCAGAAGTCAGAGCACAAGTCTTCGTAGAATCTGGCTACATAGATGGAGTTGTTACGGGGACCATGTTCCCTATAGGGGAATGGAGGCAAGTTTTGAATGCCATTGTATTTGGGCAAGCAACTCTGACAAACTGCAAATTATATATGCCAATGAATAGGACAAGAATATCTCTCTCGCAGACCTGGCTTCCCTATTTTCTCCTCAATATCACTATATTTTATTTATAATTCCTTCCTAATATTGATTTTTTTTAAAGGAAATTAATATTGTATAAATCTTCAATGTTTCAATAATTCAACCTGTTAGAATCTTAATAAACAATAATCACAAATGTGCTTTTCACTATTTCAACCTGTTAGAATCTTACTCCTGAAAAGTGATTTTCTTTTCTTTAATACTATAGTTCATGACAGCACAAGAGTTTTCTTTTCTTTTTTTCTTACAAAAAAAGTAAACTTGTATAATTTTTTTATTAAGAAAAAATTAATCATAATGCTAGAAGTTTGTTTAGTAGGTACTATTATTTTAATATATATATATATATATATATATGTTCATTGATTGAACGGCATTGAATCCGAACATTTGATTCAATTATATCTCTTCCTCTCTCATAAAGGAGTTTATTGTCCGAGTGATATGATGATGAAATTAATACCAATTACATCTTCTTCTTTTTTTCGGTCTTTACAAGAGGGGAGGTTGAAGAGTGGGGTTTGAACTTTGAACCCCTACTCTTTGGATGAACTTTCAAGCCTCTTAACACTAGGTCAAAATGTGAAGTTCAACCAAATACGTCTTTTGATCCTATATAGGTTGCCTAAATGAAGTCCGAAAATAAGGGCTTATTGTTCCAAAAGACCCATGAACTTACATATATAAAATGGCCAAATAAGCTCATGAACTCTAATTGCAGCCAAATCAGTCCCTGAACTCTTAAAAAAACCAAATAAGTCCTTTTCAGACGGCTTAATGCTGAAATAAGGACTAAATGTTTCAAAATTTTCTCAAATAAGGATCAAAATACACAATTCCAACAAATTAAAACATATACTTAGCAAATTTTTTACAAATTAAGGAATCCTTAAATGAAAACCAATGCTTCTCATGTGCACACGTTAAATTTGATAGAAAAATGATATTATCATGTTAATTAAAAATCAAATCCTATTAATCAAAATAAATTCATTAAACATAATCCAATAATTATTGTGTGCTTTTCAGTTCATATATATCTCACACACTAGTATTAACTTATATTGTATCCAATTTGTAAAAAAAAATATTAAATATGTATTCTAATTTGTTGAAATTGTGTATTTTTATCCTTATTTGAGAAGTCTTGAAACGTTTAGTTCTTATTTCAGCATTTAGCCATAAAAAGGGTTTATTTGGCCTTTTTAAAGAGTTTAGGGGCTTCTTTGTTGATGACAAAAAAAAAGAGTTCACGGCTAATTTGGCTGCAATTAGAGTTCATGGGCTTCTTTGTTGATGATCAAACAAAAAAAAAGAGTTCAAGGCTAATTTGGCTGCAATTAGAGTTCAGAGGCTTATTAGGCTATTTTGTGTAAGTTCAGAGGCCTTTTGAAGTTTTGAGCAATAAAACGAAAATAAGTCATATTTCTCTTCTTTGAATTCTTTCGGTATATAGAGATTAAGTCCAAAGCGCGCGAGAGAAACGATTTAAGGTTAATTTATTTAAGTCTCATACCGTGAGGTCTCAGGTTCAACTCCAACCGTATTCAATGCGTGTGGGTTTTATGTTGCTTTGTTAGTTTGTGTTTAATTGCTCTTGCAAATCAACAAAGAAGGAAGGAATCAATGTTATGCGAAGGAGCTTGCTTCATTATGGAAATTCGGGAGTTAGCCAGTAAGCTAATATTTGTGCTCATAGTTTAGCTAAATTTGATTGTAATATGTTTGCTAGCTATGTGTGGTACGGGACTTTACCCCCGGTGTTTGTAATCCTAACTATTTGATTGAATAAATCTATTACTCAATATATATATATATATATATATGAAGAGTAACTATATATAGTGGAATCAACCTTAGAGTACTATCCTAATTAACCACAAAATTTACAATATAAGGGTCTTTAATTGATCAGATCAACAGGAGGGTGGCCTTTACTTAATTGGCTAAACGATCATTTTCCCCCTGAATTATGGCGCTTTGAATGTTTTGTTTCCTAAAGAATTATTTTGGACATTTTACCCCTAAAGTTTTATTTAGAAGCCCTATTGTCCCTTGGCACTATAATTACTCAATTTTGACAATTTATCTTTACTTATTTGGTCTTTTTTTTTTTTACTTTGCCTTCACACATTGAAATATTTGATGTGGAGTAATTAAATTAAGATTTATTGTCAATTTTGAGTAATTATATAGCCAAAGGAGAGCAACATGGTTGCTAATTAAAACTTCAGGAGGTAAAATATCCAAAATAATTCTTTAAGGGGCAAACGTCCACAATGTCATAGTTCATGGAGAAATAGTCATTAAGCCTTAATTAATTAATTATATATAAATTTTCCTCCTATTTTATATTTTATGCATATTGCATTCCAATATTCCATATCAAATTATAAGAAACAATAATAGGAGGAAGTGTAATTACCTAAAAACCAATCCAATCTTATTTTCTCATGATTTGAAGAACAAATGAGGAGGGGTATTTTGGTACTTTCATGTTTGGTTTTTTCGTTATTTGGATTGATGATTGAGGGTATTTTAGGAACTTTGTGAAAAAGTTACTATTTGTGGGTCCTATTCTCCATAAACTAATATTTTTTTGCTGGATTATTTATCTAATGATCCTCATAGTTTTAGTCTTTATGTTATTTAGTACTTTACAATTATAGGTTGGACAAGTTAACGCGTTGGCTTTTATTTTTGTATTTTTTTTTCTATTTGTCTGAGTAAGGTGATTCAAGTGTCTATTAAAAGGTAATTTCATTATCTACAATTTTCATGCGGAACTCAAAAGCCAATTTTAATGTTTTGATTCTAAAAAATGTTTCCGAAATTTTGTGGTTTTAATTGCCGGTCAATTTAATTTCGTATAATTTTTCGTCCACATGTCCGATTGAAGTTATTGAAGTGTCAGTTAAAAGGTTATTGCATGATTTACGACTTTCATGAAGGACCAGAAAACTAAATTTGATTTGTGAGTTTCATGAAGGGTTCAAAAGGGAATTTTTATGCTTCAAGATCTCCATTAACAAACATTTTCTTATTTGGATTATTTATCAAATGACCCTCATATTTTTCTACTTTATACTATTTAGTCCTTTACAAATTCTATCTTAATCTAACGTTTAAGATTTTTTTTTATTCTTTGTTCTATTTGTCCGATTAAGTTGATTCATGTGTCTATTAAAAGGTAATTTCATGATCTACAACTTTCATGAAGGACTCAAAAGCAAATTTTTATGTTTTAATTCAAAAAAAATACTTCCCAAATTTGGTCGTTTCGATTGTTAGTCTATTTAATATAATATAATTTTCGATCCACATTTCCGATTAAAGTTATTCAAGTGTTGGTTAAAAGGTTACTGTATGATCTACGACTTTCATGAAGAATCCGAAAGTTAATTTGATATACGAGTTTCATGAAGGGTTTAAAAGGGAATTTTTATGTTTCAAGATATCCATTAAGAAATATTTTCTTATTTGAATTAGTTATCAAATGACCCTCATGCTTTCAAATTCTATCTTATTCGATTTAACGCTTCATTTCTTTTTTATTTTCTTTGTTCTATTTTTCCAATTAAGGTAATTCAGGTGTTTATAAGAAGGTAATTTTATGATCTACAACTTTTATGAAAAACTCAAAAGCTAATTTTCATGTTTCAATTCTAAAAAATACTTTTGAAATTTTGTGATTTTGATTGACAATTTATTTAATTTCATATTATTTTTTTTTCCAAATGTTCAATTAACAAAGATTCACAAAGATCACTTCATAAAATTTTCGACTCCGCAACGAAGCCGGGGCCAAAAAACTAGTAAGCTATAAAAGTTCTTCAATCTTTCAATAAAGATTAGATTATAATAACATGTGAAAAGTAATTGAAAAAACATTGAGTAATATTTCATATTAATAGTTTAAGGTTCAAGCATCAATGGAACCTTAAATTTATGTAGTAATATTCTTCTCTATTTTCTTTTATTTTCTTATGACGTACTACTTTCGTAGACTTTCTCAATTAAAGTATCCAATGGCTACGAAAATTCTTCTCAAGAGTGGTTGTTCCTAAAAATGGTTAGCTAGGTAATCAAACTTTGATGTATTCACATGTACCCATTGTGATCCAATAGTATTCAACCACAATTTATAGTTTTATAAACTATATCAAAACATGTACCCATTGTGATTCAATAGTATTCAACCACAATTTATAGTTTTATAAACTATTCTATCAAGTTTCATTTTCATCTACGTACGAAGAAGAATATACGTGTTTATTCGTATATACTTTTTCACAATGTTCAAGATTCATTCTTTCCATCAATTATTCCAATCAAAAAATGAAACCTAAAAATTTAATCTATATCTATACTATATTAAAAAGTACGTTCAGCTGTAAAACTTTTGAATCGCCTATTATACCCTTATTTGTCAAATATATTTCTAAATTACCATTGTTTAGGTTTTTATAGTTTTACTCAACTAAAAACTCTATTTTTATTTAATTAAATATAATATCTTTATAATTATTTTATTTTACTATTTTACTCAACTAAAAACTCTATTTTTATATAATTAAATCTAACATCCTTATAACTATTATATTTTACCATTTTACTATTTTACTCAACTAAAAACTCAATTTTTATATAATTAAATCTAATATCCTTATAACTATTATATTTTACAATTTTACTATTTTAATTAAAAAAACTTGATATATTAGTTTTTTTAAATATATTTCTTGAATGACATTGTTTAAACTTTTACAATTTTTTTTAAAAATAAACTTTTGCAACTGAAAACACTATTTTTATTTAATTGAATTCAATATTTTTATAATTATTTTATTTTTACCATTTTAATTTTAAAATTTTCAATTAAAATATAAACTAACAAAAGTATTATTATCAAGTTTAAAAGATAAAATAAGTTGTCTAATCATTAATTATTCATATTTTTTAAAACTAATTAAGTTAAAAATTTATTTAAATGATATAGTGATTGGTCTGTTTCTATTTTTGGAGCATGTTGGTATAACAAGAATTTAAAGTTTTAAAAATGAGAAGAAGAGTAACATACAATTATTTCCTTTGATTTATAAAGTTAGAGATGTCAATCAGGCAGGTTGGGTGGGTTTCGGGTTATCGTCACTTGGGTCCAGGTTTAATGAGTTAGGTAATTTTCTCGGATCATTCGGGTTATCGTTTATTTTTCTGGTCAAATCGGGATCGATCGGAATGGACAGGTTATTGGGTTCATGTCATGTTTTAACAGCTTTACTTATAATTAATGGGTCACGTGCAACGCACGTGAGAGTAAAGACTAGTAGAAAAAAAAGGCTTAATGTTCATTTTAGCCTCTCACCTATCAAAAACAAATAAATTATACCCTCAGATTTTATTTGGAACAATTTAACCTGATTAGGATGGAATTCGGCCACAGATTATATAAAAGAGAATTTACCCCTGTTTTTTACTTTTTTTAATAAAAGATGATGAGTCAAATTGTTCTGTTTGTAATAGCTTAGGGACTAAAATAGACATTAAGCCGGAAAAAAAAATTCCAAAAGGAAAAATTTGTCTTTGGTTATATTTTGTTTCGGATGAAAATGAACTCATTAAAATCAATATTATATATAAATCCCCAATTTTATTACCCCTGTTTTTTTTATTATCTCTTGTCCCTAACTGATAATTAGTGTGAACAAAATCAAATTGGCATTTCTCTTTCATTATAAACATCAACATCAAATTAATCAGAAATGTATTTCTTTAAGGAAAATTATTCAATTTCCCTATATCATTTGTTTGGGGATATGCTTCAGATTTTCAAATAAAAAAGTAGTCAATAATATCAAAGTTAATTTGCAATATTCTAATTTCATGTACCCACAAGAACAAAAACTGATCAGTTTTGCTGAAAAATTTTGGTCAAATGTATTACATGTCCCACAAAAATGTGATTGATTTGTTTGCTTATAGTTATTTAAATGGACACTTTGATTCTTTATTCAAAAAGTATTAGTCTTAATCAAACTGTTTTTTTTTTTGGCAGTATAATTCAAACTGATTACGTACGTTTATTTTCCAATTATCTCTAACATATCATATATATGTTTTAAACATGATGAATTTTGTTATTCTTGATATTCAAAAAGTCTACTTGGGAGAAGAAGGTTTAATGTGAATTTTCCAATATTGATTCCATATAAGTGGGAAAAGAACTTGGCAATGGAAACATCAAATGCCAGATGGAACTTTTGATATAAGTGGGAAATTAACTAGGGTTTCTTTTCTGAATATTTTCTGATGCCATGATCTGTATTTGGTAGGGATATGAAAAATAATGAAGTATATGCTTTCCCTGGATGAATCTAGCAATTTAAAATAAAATAAAACTCTTAAAATGGCGGGAATACTATTGAACATTAGTCTTAAAAAACGTGCAGATTCCTTACTCTAGAAAAAGAAACAAAAAAATTGCAAATAGTTTTTTAATTTTATGTTAAGATGCTAAAATTGACTTGATGAAGTAAACAATTTCTATACAATCCGATATAAGGTTCTTAGACAATGAATATTTTGATTGCTTTGCTTATTAATGGTTAGGTCTTAGATTCTTGAGAAAATTATTTTGGATTAGCTGTCAAAGGAGATTAAGAACAAAACTATTCAAAGATTTGAATTAAACAAACCCTTATTCTAATGTGTGCTGTTGAAACTAAATCTTGATATTAAGCTAAAGAATCCGGGTCTTCTTCTACTTCATGTGCATGTAAAGTTTTTTTTTTTTTTTTGGTCGAATGTGCATTGAAAGTTGAAACTCCTTAAAATATAAATAATCATAGGGTAATTATTTGATATATCGTAGGTGTAAAATTTGGATTCCACAAGCGGAGTGAGGTGTTGACATGTGTCCATTTTCTGAATCAATTAAATTTTAAATATTTCAATATAGTCCCTAGGAGACACATGTCCCCTTTTAAACCCGCACGTGCAGTATGCTAACTCCACTGACAGTGTATTGAATAATTTTCCATAATCATATTAATTAATTATTAAAATAGGCTCTCCCAAAAAATAAATAGAGAAGTTGATTAATTACTTCCCGGCATGATGGTCAGGACATCGAAAAGGCATAATCATCTTAGATTATTAAGCTAAGAAAATGACATTCGAAGTGTTATCCATGTTTGAACATTTGACTCAGTGTTTCATTTATAAATGTTTTTTTAATTCAAAGAAAAGATTCGAATCCCTTCTTTTTCCATATGTGATATGTAGATATATTGATGAAATATGAATAATCATCACATGTTGAAGTTCAGAAACAAAAGGAATACAACTTGCAGGGATTCCTAAAAAACAGATAGCTAGCTACAATGCATGCTTACTAAAAATGTGGAGCTTAAGCTTCCTGTAGTAGTGAGATATTCATATCAGTTCTTTAAAGTCAATGCAACACTTCTCTCATTCATGGATAAAACTGAAATGAGCATAGTTGCCAAGAATTTTGAATGATTTTTCTATGTATCCCTTTTGGTTAAAAGGTCAATGCCAGTGTCTCAACGGCAACTTTTGCAATCTTTTTCCCCCACACAAATCATAATGGGGACATTAATGCTTTGTTAGAATATTCAAAAATTTATAGAAATACTAACTTTTGAGTGGAACTGTGGATGGAACACTAGCCTATAAAATAAGGTATCATGTTCAAATCTTATAAATGGAAAGAATAGACAATCGGCAGAGTTTCCCTCAGACGTGACTCGATTTTAAATTATTCAAGATTTAATGTGGTTACGGATAGAGAGAATTTGTAAAAAAATAGCAAATAGTTGAAAAACAAAAAGCACATCTGTCATTAAGGTCCAACAAGCAAGCAAGCTAAGCCTATTGCCCCCACTTGCAATATTCAAAGTTGTGTTCTGATTGTTAACCAATTACATCTCTTTGAATTTTCCTCACGTAGACTTGATTTCAAGTTCTTCTTGATTTGCTGCCGACTTGAAATGCTTAAAATAACGACACTTTAAGTGTTTTGTACCACCTAGAAAGATTATAACAGGTTTCTAGGTCCCAACCAAGTTGATAGATAGAAAGGGAATCCAACTGTCTAAACAGCTATTCTTGTCTCGAATAAACTTCTGTTAATTGGGCAGACATTATTTAAGAAGTTTCTTATTCATATATCCTGACAAGATAAGATGCTCTTATTTGTTAATTGGGCAGACATCAAATTAGAAAGAGTTACTCGTTTGAATCCTAAGATAGGAGACGAGACAGGTAGGGTTTATGCAATTTAAAATGATGAACATGTTAGTAACTTATTCATATCGTCCGATCGTCGGAATATGACATAATCTATTCAAAGGGTTTCATCATGATGACATAGAAAATAAATTAGGTGCCTAAAAACCCATAAAAAACCAAGATAATTTGCAACTCTTGCATCATCAACTTGGAAAAGGAACACTCCCATTGCACCCTTTTCTTCTCTTAAGAGTCAATAGCCCTAAAGTCATGGGGAACACATGTATTTTTCTAAAATATAATTGCATTTCAGAAAGGATAAAGCCAAAAGGAACAGTGAAAGTAGAGAAAAAAAAGTTAGTCAAGCACACCCAAATATAGATATATTGCTCCAAGAATTCATCATCAAGTAATGTTAAAGTCAATGTGTTTACACACATCCCCACGTGTTCACTATTGTATTTTTAGTTATTTTAGCATACACTTAATCCTCCCGGTTGAAAAGCTTGAGAGAACAGAGTAAATACATTAATCAATGGATTAAGATTCATAAAGGGTTGCTATTAAAGGTTTGAATTTCTAGAAATCTTTAAAATGGCTTTGTGCAAGTGTAACTAAAGTGAGTGAGAAACACATGGAAAGTGGGAAAGTGGCCATTAACTTCCCAGACTCTCGAACTCTGTAATCATTTGTGATTTGTCACAAAATTTGGACTAATTTTGCTTCATCATTTCGATGCTAAAGAGAAATGCATTCATGTAGACAGAAATAAGTTCAAAGAAGGAAAAAGTTCTCTAATTAAGTAAAATCTGCATACGTCAATCCTACCATTTAAAGCAATCCTACATGATTCATAGAACAAAAGATAGTACCTACTAGCATACTGTTCAGACCTAAAAGTTCAGTGAACATCATGAGAACACTTAGTAGCGGTCAAAGGAAGAAGGGCGTCCTCCCCTGCCAGGACGATCGTAAGGACCAGTCCTGTTCCTGTAGCTTCTTCCATCGTTGCGCCCTGGCCCTCCACTTCCATACCTATCACTACCTCTTGAAGGAACATCTCGATAGCCTCTCTCTTTGCCATACCCATTCTGAGGGAAACGATCCGAGCCACCATAACGATCACCAAATCTGTCTCCACTAGGGGGGTACCTGAATTGTTTACAGAAGACATCAGTTTCAAATGTCTAATGAAAAGCAAATCTGCATAAAAAGGAATTAGGTTTTAAAGCCAGGGTATTAAAGTTTTATATAATGCCATAACAGCATACAAAGTAGTTTGGAAAGAATATGTTAAAATGGTTTAACAGCAGTATGATTGCTGAAAAACATATGAATGATGACAGATGTAATGAAAATTTGCTATAGAATTATTGCCATGCCGTGGTTACATTACGTAAAACATTATACCTGTCACCCATATACCGATCACGGCTTCCATATCTATCATCTCTGCTGTCAAACCGGTCCCTATCTCCATAGCGTCCACCATCATAACGGTCATCCACATACCGATCACGATCTCTGAAGCGATCACCGCGGTCATCAGCCCCTCCATACCTTGAACGTGAAGAAAACACACCACCACTTGGGCCTCGGCCACCACCAGCAGAAGGGCAATCACGGGCCCAGTGCCCAAAGCGCCCACATTTGAAGCACTCATCCTGTGCTACAGGCCTGTCTCCACCTGCATAGCCTCCTCTTCCACTTGACAAGTGACCTCCTCTATAGCCATGATCAACATCTTCACCCATTTTGGGTTGAGCCTTGTTCACTGAGATGGTGCGATCTCCGAACTCTCGCCCATGCATCTCCCTAATAGCTTCATCCATGGCTCTACGATCTGCAAATGTAATAAATCCAAATCCACGTGGACGTCCAGTGTCTCTTTCCAACATGATCTACAGGCAAACAAACACAAGAAGGTAATGCAAAACAACAGATAACATGTAAAGCAAATAATACATGTATTGCACAGCAAATAGTGGCCATTGACCATAGAAGAAGCAAACCAGTTGGACACACGTTACTTTTACACTGAAGGATAGAATAAAATAACATGCATAAATACGGTACACAAAAAGTTAATAAAGGTAGATAGAAAATCTCTAAGCTTGTGACAAAATAATCCTCAGAAGCTTGAGACATCTACTTTATTTGAAGAACCACAGAAGACAATTATATGTAAATTATAATGCCTCTATCAACACTAGAAGTTTCAAATTCTAAGAAAAAGTTGAAAGGAACATGAATTATCTAGCAAATTGTAAAATTCAGAAAGGCAAAATCATTTTCTGGTAAAATTCATCTTCAACTGGGATACTGCCAAATAAACAGCCAAACCTAAAGCCATGGTTTGCACTAATATAGAACAACATAGTAAGAAAAGAAGGAATGATACATTACTTACTTTCTCCTTGTTATAGTGGGTAAGGCATCCATATGTGTTTGATATTGCAAAGGTTCTTAAAACAAAAACAGAAGATACCAACTATATTCCATTTTCTGATCTGATAAAATAGAACTCTGACCTGACCTCATTTCCCACAGAATCTGACATAACAGGTTATGCATAGCTTATCATAATGCCCCACAAGTCAAACAAACGATTAGTTTTGTCTTCCTCTCTATTTATGATACATATTGGACATCCTGATTAAACCAGTAACCGGGTGCTAGAATTTCATTCAAAGGTGGTTACAATCCCACTGGTCAGCTATACCAAACAATACAACATTAAAGTTTCCACATTGGGCCAAAATCAACCTTTTCCAGGATTAACATTTCAACTGAACTGGTTTGTCTGCAATATATCCATCGGCATAAAAGCAGATATGCCATCAGGGCCTCATCACAAGTTTTCTTGAATTGGAAACCAAGCCAAATCTAGCTGCTTCCAGGGATTGGCAAATCCACTCAGCAGGGAGACCAATTAAAGTATCAACTAGACATAGCCATAGTAGCAGAACTTATCAAAACCAAGAGAAGAATAGTCCCCCCTCATCAACATGGCTAGTAAAAGAAAATGCATAACCTGATGAAGTTAGATAATTTTGAAAATATAAGCTAGCCTACACTAATGTACTTCTATATCCACACCATCAGCATAGAAGGAGAAGAAAAAAGCTGGTTTGGCCGTCTGAAACAAATATTGTGTCCAACATCTTACTGCATCAATTTCTTGGGTCGCACAATTAGATAACTTTGAAAAAGCTCAACCTATCAAATCTGAAGAAGATAATGTAGTCACTGCAGTGCTATAAGCATCCAACTTAGTGCAACAGAGACAGTGCTGAATCTATTATCTTCCATACAGATTCAGTCCTAATAAAATAAAAAAAGTTCGATCTCACATTAAAATCACATTCAAAACAATTAGTTCCTGAGGCTTCCATCAGAGGCAAGAGCAAAAGAAAAAATTGGGGCTTGCTAGATCGGTTGGCTGATACGGTCCAGTAATAAAATTGTAGGATTTGATTTCACTATACAGATATTCAAGGATTAGGTCTTATAATTGTCTAATTCACTTTTCACTAGTTTTGAATGTTCAGAGGGAAGACTAACACAACTGCATCAATACCCAAAGGGATTAGTGAAGTTTCAGGAACATGAATCTGGTACTGGCTTCAATTCTAAACTGAACCAATAGAGAAAGAAAGCAAATCAAGGGATAACTCTCGAGAAAATGAGGCAGAAAACTGAATCTTGGACCACGAGGTGGCCATATCAGTGGCTATGATGATGTCGACCATCAAAGAGCAGCTCTAACTTCAGCCTCAAAGAGAACTGCATAATAGTGCTTGAGCATACACACAATTGCATTGCATCCTTACACTCATTTGCTACATAACTGGCCGAAAACCATAAGCTGGAGAGCTGAAGCAAAGTTGGCAGACAAGCACACTCCATAATTAAAAGGTTCAGGCATGTGAGATTTGCATAACAACATAAGGCTCTGCAAGTACTTTCCAACTAAATAAAGTCTACAAATGCTTCATGTACCCTACAAAAGTAAAAGATATCTTAACGCCCCATGGGTCCTCTTAGAAGGCAAATTGACACCGACCATCACACAGCTGTATCCATGATTATCAAGAACATTGGTCTTGCTGAAAGCTTTCAGAAGCTGACTCTGCAAATTCTTCACCGTGATGCCTCAGCATATATGCAACTCAAGGAACAAGGCACATTTCTAGGCAGTCTCAATGATGCTTTTTTAGGCTCTTCAAGTTTCAAGAAGGAGAAAGTAAATTGCAGGAATAAAACAAAAACTTATGGGCTGTGGCTTCAGGCAAAGATCCTTCAATCCAATTAAAACTCTTTCCCCAAACATAATTTGAAAAAGCAGGTTTAACTTTAGGCCCCTTCCATGAACCATAACCCTTAAATCTAAATGAACACTTTGTGCTTGAACGATTAGAAACAGAAAAGACTTTGCAGTTCAACGACTTGATGCAGTCACTCTGACCAAAAACACTTCTTAAAAAACCCATCAACAGCATGTCAAAAAGCTTTTACCAGCATTTCAAGAAAGACAAGAAACAAGTAAGAAAAATTAATATGATCAGAAAAAGATAAACAGTTAAAGCAAAGCAAACATACAATAAACAATTGGGCAAATTAAACATAGAGACTTGTTATGGCGGCATGTTTAAAGTATCATGGAAAATTTGACATAATAACCATCTTACCGAAATTGGCAGCACATCATTCAAAACAACAGGATTATGACATCGTCAAGCAAATGTCCCAACTGTCTCCAATAAGGTTCGCTACTTAAAATTTGGTCCAGTCTTCTGCCTTTTAGTATTTAGAAAAAAAAGTTCTTGTTCTTAATTCTACAGGTTAAATCCAGAAATAACATCCAAATAACCAACTTTCGGCAGAGGAGAAGAGAACGATTCAAATGGGTTCTAAAATCTCGTGCAAGGTGAATATATTCAAGTCAAACAAATATGATAAGACACTAAGACTGTAGCATGGGTCTTTCCATTTTGTTAAATATATGAAAGGCATATCCTTACGAAACACAATAACCCTGTCAAAACTGTTTACCTTTGTAAAGCATCCTCAAGGTAAAAGTTCCTCACACCAATATAAAACTAAATTAAACATGAATAATTCAAAAGATGTTTCTTTTAAGATGAAATTCAAACAAAGGAAAGAAGAAAATATATAGCATTCTACTAATTATTTTTGACATAGTATTCTACTAGTTATTTTTTACATGCATTTTAAACAATCAGATGCACAAAATCAAAACAACTAAAAGCGCTTCACTTAACAAAAACACCAATCACCAGGAGATTACCCACAAATTCAGTAAATCAAATGCAAGTCACCAACTTTAGGGGAAAAAGACCTCAAATAAAAATCATTTCCCAAAGCACTGATATAACATAAATTCTACAACTAGAGCTACAATATCCAACCAAAGTGAGGGCAAATTCAACAACCCATTTTTCCAAAAACTCCAAAAACTTACCAAATGCTATTCAATTTTCTGGGCAACCAAACACACATACAAAAAAGGGGAAAAAACTTTATATAGAAAAGAAAAACAGAAGTAGAGGATACCTGAGATTCGAGGATTTTGCCAAAGCGACTAAACGCACGCTCAAGCTGACTTTCATTGACATCCCATGATAATCCTCCAACAAATATTCGATGCTCTTCTTTCCCTGCCATCCCTCACATACAATTTCCTATTTTCTCTCTTTTCAAACCTGCAAACTGGAAGAAAAATAAAGCATACAAATTTTATTATAAAACTAAAGCTTTTGTGAGAAAATCTTAACTTTCCCAGGAAAAATAAAATGGGGAAAAAAATTTCCCTTTACCTCTCTCCTCTGTTGGCTTTTGGGGTTGCAGTGAAATTGTGAATTTTTTTTTTTAATTTTTAAGTTTTCGGGAGATTTTTATGAGAAACCCTAGCACTTGTTGACACGTAAAATTTTTTGCTACTGGGTTGCTATACGTCCAAGGAATTGGGCCATAAGGTACAATACATTCGAGCATAAATATTGGGCCTCTATATTTTGGACTAAAAAGGGGAAGGTGTTAGAAATAAAGGGAGTTTCTTTAACATTTTCTAGGAAAAATGAAAAGATAAAAACAACTTAAATTGAAAAGTAACAAGTAGGGTTCTTGTGTGTAGTTGCTGATAATGAGAGCATATTATATTCTCACCTATGAACATATATACCATTAGATTCTAAATTGGGTCAATTTACTTAGATGACAGTTGAATCTCCATCTTACCGTTCCTTTTTCATTGGACCAAAAGTCATTATTTAATCACTCGATAGAATTTTATGAGGTGATAACTTAAAAACTAGACTTTTTTGAGAGAATAATTGTGAAATACAAGTTGTAGGAAACTCATCAAAGATTCACCAGATAAGATTTCATGACAAACAGAGATTGTTTGTGTTTGATTATATGTTTATATAAAGTAATTGAGAAATCAGTACGTTTAATCAGGGACGGATCCAAAATGGGTTAAATTAGATAAGTAAATATTTCTCAAACAAAAAGTTTCAAAATTCTACCTTGGCCCCTCTTGACTTTTTAATTTGTTCCTCTTGGTAAATTTCGTAAGTTAACTCTTTATCTTTTAATATTTAAATCCTTCGCCTTATTATTGTTTATACTAGTATATTATAGTTGTATTTTTTTTGCTGATAAAAAAAAGACTTTTATCTTAGAAGGTCCTTATTCAATTTTACCTTTTTATTTATCTAAAATTTCATTTAAATACAAAATATTCTTGTAGAACTCAAGATTATGTTTGAATCAATATTACTTTCTAATTTATACTTTAAACATATTTATGATTGGAAATTAGGTACTTATATGGAAAAATGTACTGTTGATAATGAGAGCATATCTCTATGCTCACCTATGATTACGAACATATGTACTGTTAGATTCTAAATTTGGTCAATTTGCTTAGTTGATAACTGAATCTTCATCTTACTGTCCATTTTTTATTGAACCAAAAAGCATTATTTCATCACTTGTTAGAATTTTTAGGAGGTGATAACTTAAAAACTAGGCATTTTTGAGAGAATAGTTGTGAAATACAAGTTGTAGGAAACTCATCAAAGATCCACCGGATAAGATTTCATGGCAAACAGAGGTTGATTATGTTTGATTTTATATTCATATGAAATGATTAAGAATCAGTACGTTCAATCAGGAGCGGATCCAAAAGGGGGTTAAATTAAATAAGTAAATATTTCTCAAACAAAAAGTTTCAAAATTAACCTTGGCCCCTCTTGACTTTTAATTTGTCCCTCTTGGTAAATTTCATAAGTTAACTCTTTATTTTTTAATATTTAAATCTTTTGTCTTATTATTATATATTATATAGTTATATTTTTTTAGCTGATAAAAAATGACTTTTAGAATCTTAGAAGGTCCTTATTCAATTTTACCTTTTTATTTATCTAAAATTTCATTTGGATAGAAAATATTCTCGTAGAACTCAAAATTATGTTTGAATCAATGTAACTTTCTAATTTATACTTTAAACATATTTATGATTGGAAATTAGGTACATAAATGGAAAAATGTACAATTGATAATGAGAGCATATCTCTATGCTCACCTATGATTATGAACATATATACCGATTAGATTCTAAATTGGGTTTGCTTAGTTGACAATTGAATCTCCATCTTACCATCTTACCGTCCTTTTTCCATAGAATCAAAAGGCATGATTTCATCACTCCATAGAATTTTTAGGAGGCGATAACTTAAAAACTAGACTTTCTTAGGAGAATAGTTGTGAAATACAAGTTCTTGAAAATTCATCAAAGTATCACCGGATAAAATTTCATGGCCAACGGAAGTTATTTGCGTTTGAATTTATATTCATATAGGATAATTATGTCGGATCCACATTGGAGCTAAATTAACTAAATATATTTCCTTAAACAAAAATTTTCAAATTACTACCTTGGGCCCGCATGACTTTTTAATTTGCCCCTCTTGGTCAAATTGTAAGTTAACCCTCTACCTTTTAATATTAAACCCTTTGCCTTATTTTTATTTATTTATACTTTTATTTTTAGCTGATAAAAAAATGACTTTTAGATTCTTAGAAGGTACTTATTCAATTTTACCTTTTCATTATCTTAAATTTCACTTAAATAGAAAATATTTTTGAAGAACTCAAAATTATGTTTGAATCAATGTTACTTTCTAATTTATACTTAAAACATATCTATGATTGGAAATTAGGAACAAATATGGAAAAATGTAAAATTGAGGAAAGCTAAAAGGGTAATACCAGCTTAGGACTCAGTTTTCATTTTGAGAAAGAAATGACAATAAATGGCATTATGATATTTTACAAGGTCAAATAATTACATCATGGGAATGAGATACATAATTTACATACAAACAAACTGTACAAGAATTGGAACATGCAACAATCAATGATTCATGATTGAGATATGTTACAGTTGGAGATTTTGTCAAGTTATTCAGGCAGGAGGGGTAACCTAGTTACACTTGTTCCTCCACTGCTATCTGTTAGTGGCTTCAAGCTGATTTCGTTTTGTAAACTTGAAGTAGTTTTGGGGTATTTAGATGATAGCTTTTTGTTCAATCTCTGAGGAAGAATCTGCAACCTTGGGTTATGCTCGGTACCTGAATTTTCGGCAGACAACTGATAGCTTTCAACAAGCTCAAGCTGCCGGGCAATTATTTCAGAACGTCTTGGGAGAAGCTCCACAGGTTCACCACCAGGGATTACAATATACTCAATTGCCAGACGGACCTCCTAGAAGAAGAAAAAAGGGAAATTGGAAGTTAGTTTGGTGATGTTGATGTTTAAGTTAAAAATGATTTGATTAAAACATAACAAGCAGCACAGAGTTTCGGAATTTTCTGTCACAAGAAAGTTGCAGTACATCTATTTAACATAGAATTTAAGTATACATGATAATCTCTAGCATTAATAACTATTGCAATAAATATGGATTTTTACCAAGAAATTCAAGAATAATTCAAGATTTTTGGAACTCTAATGAAGAAATTGGAAAAAAGGGGGAAAATACTGTACCTCCAAGGCATCAATCTCTTCCAAGGTGGGTTTTCTTTTTGGTGCATCATCTTCAATCTCAATATCAGAAGAATTTCTGTTAGGGTGCTTTAATCTTGAGCCATGTGATTCCCTTTCAAGAATCATGCGCAAAGCCTTGACCATTTGTGCCATGGTATTTGACTGCAGTCAGAGAAAAACTTATATCAATTTACAGATCTTAAAGACATTCATGCCAGCATAAAAGATTGTAGTGGGAAGGAAAATAGAAATGAAGTTGGTATTTTCTACCAAAATTGTTTAAGTTCAAATAGTTAAAAGACACCTTAATTACAAACATAGGCAACTTATGGAACTTTGCTATTCCGCGAATCCATGGGTTCTGCTTTATTTCAGAAGCAGATGCTAAAATTGCATCGGCCATCCCAATGTCGTCTGTTACGTCTATTTCATCTTCAAGTCCCATTACTGTTGCTACTTGTAAGAGATCAGCTTCCAGGATCTAAAGGACGTAATCCAACACAAAAGAACATGTTAGCACAGGTGTACACACTGGTTATCAAAGACCCTGTAGCCTCAGGAGCATTAATGAAAAGTCCTTTGAAGTTCTTATAATGTCCAATAGGGCACCATATCATAATGAAAAGTCCTTTGAAGTTCTTATAATGTCCAATAGGGCACCATATCACAATAAACTTATCAAACCCCTTACACTGTTAAATATAACATGAATCATGCCTTATTTTTTGGAAAAACTTCTGTAACTAAGAATCAATTTAGATGAAGATTTCATCATCTACCTTTTTGTACATTCCATCAAGATCAACTTGTCTTGATTGCACACACACCCCAACCCCTTCCCAACCCTGGATTTTTTTTTTAAAAGAAATTTCAACATGGAGTCAAATAAAGAAAAAATGATGGGAAAAAAGTTTTTAAAAATGGAAATAAAAACTCACTACTTCACCTTGTAAGTATAAACGCATACTGGTGAACTCCTTCTGCTCACGGATCTATTATGCCTTTGTTTTTTAATAATAGGATTAGGAAGATAATCTTCATCTTCCTCGTCAGAATCTACTTCAGCACATTTTTCTTCATTGACAGGCAAGTCGGATTGTTCAAGATGGTCAATTTTAGGAATTATTGTAGCCTTGAGAGGAACATTAGCTTCAGCCTCCATCTGACGGATTTCGAATAAAGGAGATTTTCCTGGAAACCAGAATTGTTTCACTTAAGATACTTATCTATAAACTTCAATTCGAATATCAATGGATCATCACTCAAAGGAGGCTTCCAAAAAAATGTGTAGTATACTGTACCAGCTAGTATAGCATCCACAGTGGCATCAAGTCTATGATGAACACGGCACTCTGTCCTCGATATCATCTCAACAGCACATGTAAAAGTCGACGGCCCCTTCCGTTCAAGAATTGTCTTTTGCACTTTCCTCTTCCTTGCCTCCTCATCACCCAGAGTTACACTCTGTTTCCAAATGAAAGAATGAGTTGTAATCCAACGGAAAAGCAGTTCTGTAAAATTGTAAAAAGTAAGCAAATATTACCCTATCTGCATCAATTTTACTTAAACTTTCCTACTTCTTCCATATACTTCCCAATAATTTGATACCAAATATACAAACTAGGACAAACATTGTAAAATTGTGGTACATCTAGAGTCAAGTAGTCCTTGGAGTACAGTGAATCAATATGAGTGTATAGAAAGTGAAGACAGGAGTTGCTTGCACCTCAATGCCACCAACAAGGATCTGTAGAGAAGGGTTCTTTATTATGTTTTCAATTGTCATTCCGTGGGCAGTTCCTACCAGTTGAACTCCTCGCTGAGCAATAGTGCTGGCAGCTAATGCTTCAAGCTCTGTACCAATTTCATCAATTATGATGGTTTCAGGCATATGATTCTCAACTGCCTCAATCATAACCTGCAACGTTGTTCAAGCCAACAGCAATTATACTTAAAATGATTGTCCTAAGCTTAAGTCATTCTGATGTAGAGCAACAACAAAAACCACACATCGTCACTTACATTATGCTGCATATTTACATTGGGCACTTGCATTCTCCTTGCACGCCCTATTCCTTCATGGGGAACATCTCCATCACCTCCAATTTCATTTGATGTATCTACAATCACAACACGTCTCATGTGTTCATCTGCCAACATTCTAGCTATTTCTCTGCAAAAGACGAAGATTCTTCAAAACACAAATCCTGTGTCATACAGAACACTGAAGTAGTTTTTATGCCAGATTATAGTAAAAAAAAGGAGGAAGAAGAAGAGGAAATTTACACTTAGAGCAATGAAGAAGACTTCAGGCAAACTTCAACAAAGTAGATAGATTTTCTAAATATTAAAAAGGTAAGTACCTGATTAAGGTTGTTTTACCAACTCCAGGGGGACCGATGACCAGGATAGAACCTCCTCCCTCTACCAAGTCACGTATAATTTCAGCACTTCCAGACACAGCTCGACCCACCCGACAAGTGAGTCCAATTATTTGCAATTTACGGTTTCTAATAGCACTTATGCGATGTAAAGATCTATCGATACCTGAGCGGTTGTCATCTGAAAAGTCACCAACCTAAAACAAAACAAGTAACTTAACTTCACGTGTATATGCCAAAAGCAGCAACTTCACTTTAGAAAGAACTCAAGCACCGACAAGAATCCCAATTCCAGTACTAATATTTACATGTCTTATTATCACCATACCATAGATGTTAAACATGCTTCTATTTGAAATAGTATAAAACCTGATCAATAAATAGGTGTCGTGCCACTATATTTAGAAAGTAATTGGATGCCTGGCGGTTTATAACAGGGTAAAGTTAAACAACCATATCAGAAAAGTAAACTATATTGAAAGAAAGTAGATACTGCCAAAGCAAATGAATGAATATAATACAAGGAAAAAGGTAAAAGAGGATGATCTAATTCATTAATTATAGTAAATATAGTCAACTTAGGCAAAAGGACTAATAAAACGATTCCATTAGCTCAAACTTGCAACAATACAATTGGAAGCATCACTAACATAAAACAAAATCAAGAAGAACGTCCACTTTATTCGATCATGTTACTAAACAACAATATTTAGTCATATCTTTCAATAAACTTTCCAAACAAGGAATATGAAAACTCAATATGCAGCCACCCATTCACTTGGTGATTAGCGCATAATCCTCTGTTTACAAAGGATTTATGATCCTCCTTCCCTTTTTCTCTAGACCCCAATATGATGTCATGGATTCAAGTAAATTACGACAAATTCCAGATATGAGAACATGACATCACTTGAAAATGGAAACTTTAGTCAGAATAAATAAGAATATACCTGAGATTATGGTGATGTCAAAGTCAAGTCTACTTGATTTAATCTTCACTAACTTGAGTCTATAAATACCACTATTCAAAACATCATTTCAAACAACAAAACTAAAATCAAACTTTGCACCAATTCACCTTAAAAATTACCTTAGATATTGCATGGCTCAAATCTTCAAGCTTAACGGGCTGTTCCGAAATAACCCAATCCCCAGAAGGAAACCTCGCGAGAGGCTTCCTCCCCAAATCCATAACCACCTCAATCAACTCCCCGATCTCTTCATGCCCACTGAGCTCTCTCCTCAATCTCAACGGCAACATTTCCAGAAACACCTCCAGCTCAGTCCATGCCTCGATCCGGGAAGTCGAAGTGGAAGCCGGGTTCGGGTAATTCGACGACGACCCATTTGAGAACGTACTCCGATCAGATGGTTTCCGGATTTCCGGTGCCCGAGGAGCCGACGGCTTAGATTGTTTAATGGAAGCCGTAGCTGCTCTTCGATGCACTCCGCGTGTTCGAGCAATGAACTGGGAATGCTTCTGACGATTGTGCCATGACGTGGCGTTGTTGGTGATGTCAATTAGAACAAATCTGGAATTCAAAGCTCTCATTTCCTTTTCTGTAATGAAATTTCTATTTAGTTGGAGTATAGTATTCTTTGTATAATTGGTTTTTCTTTTACTTTTCTTTCTATTTGTGTTTGGGAGGACGGAAAATAAGGAGGGAAGAAGATATGAGAAGGAAGAAGATTCGGAGGTATCTCCGCTGGGATTGGAGGGAAAGTGGGACCAAACAGAAAGATTGGAAGTTAACGACCGTGGAAGTAAGGAGTTTGGTTTGGTTGGATGCCACGTGTGGCGGTGTTTGGATTTCGGACCACATGTTTTCGGAAGAGGAGTTCGAGTTTTGGTTTCTTTGCTTTTTTCTTTTTCTTTTTTTGGGTGAAATCTTTGCTTTTTTGTCTGTGTTTAGCTTTGAGCTTTTTTTTGCTAAAAAAAAAAAAGGCTTTGAGCTTTTGATTCTTGAAACTCTTAAAAGAAGACTTTTCTTCTCTCATTTTATTTATTTAGTTTTTTTTTTCTTGTGAACTATGTAATTCAAATTCAAAGAGTTTCATGTAAACAAGTTTTTGTCAATTTGTGTAGGCAGCAAATTTGACTTTTCTTTTTCCCATTTCTTGTTATTGAGAAGTTTTCAAACATGAGGTGAATTGAATTTAGAATTTCTTGAAATTTTTAAGGAAATATAGAAATTGGATAATTATTTAATACAATGACCATGTAAATTTTGGACTTTACAAGTGGGGTGAACAATTGACACATATCCATTGTATAAATTAATTTTGTTTTAAAATATAAAACTATCTCTAAACACATATCGACCCTTAATCCTGCATGTATAGACGGTTAAATTTTACTAACTGTGTATTGAATAATTTTCCAGAATAATTTTCCATACAAATTTGATGTACAAGTTTTTTTTTTTTTTTTGAAAGATGATGTACAAGTTTTTGTTCGCTAAGGAATGTTCCAAAGGTATTTTGTTAATGTACGTATTTACTGAAATATCTTTGCTTTTAAATGTGAGACTATTATTGATTGATGTGACTGTTTTTATGTACAAACTGACATTGGTTGGATATTTTTTTAATTATTTTTTGCTTTGTATTTTTGAGTTTCCATTATTAACGATAAATTTTTTCAATGAATCCACATTGAAATTTTCAGTAATATTTGATACTAGTAATTTATTTAAATTTATTTATATATTGAATATATAGTAATTAGTAATAATATATAACTATATATATATATATATTATTTTATTATACTATTATACAATACTCCCTCTATCCCTAATTAGATGTCCACTCTTGGTCAACCAATCCAATGTTTGACCATTATTTATTAAAAGAACGTGTAATATTTAATTTTAAAAAAATATGTGTTGAAACGTTTATGATTCAAAGTTTATAAATATTATTTTTAAAAATTATTTTGCTTTATATAATTTTATAAACAATGATCAAAGATTGGTGTGAATTGACCAAAAAATGACATCTAATCAGGAAAGAGAGAGTACTTTAAAGTTGGAAGTTAGATTACCAAAATGTCTTGCAATATATTGCACCACATTTAGGGATGGCAATGGGGCGGGGCGGAGGCAGGGATCGCCTTCTCCACCTCCGCTCCCACATATCATGCTTTGCCCTGTCCCGCCTTACCCTGCCATGGAAACTAGTGGGCTTAATACCACATTCGCCACCATTGACTTTACTTACCCTCCACTCCGCTCTGCCCTGCCCGCCCCACTTATATACTTTAAATTGTCAAAAATCTGGTTGAATCAAAAGCAAAATCCAGAAAACTATGAATAAATTATAAACTAGCAAAAGGAAATGGTAGACAAAAAGGGAACAAGAGATTAGAGAAGAGGAAGCAACGAAGACTAATATTTACTAGAAAAAAAGGAGGGGAGGTAAGAAAGAAAGAAAGAAAACGAAGGGGAGGGGAGGCAGCTTGTTTTCGAATCAGAGAAAAAGAGGAGTTGGGATTGGGATTTGGGAAGGAAAACCTAAATTATAACATATATAAGGGTAATTTTGTAATTTCATATACAAGGCAGGGCGGGCGGAGACTAATATTTACCAAAACTGCCCCACCCACATACAAAAAATAAAACGGCCCTGCCTAGCTGTTTAAAAAAAAAAACCCAGAGAAGGGCAAGGCAGGTTTTGCCATCCCTACCCACATTCACCAGGAATAAATTGGGAGGGGTATTTCGGTCAATTCATGTTTGGTTTTTTTGTTAATTCAGAAAACAAATTAGGGCATTTTTGGAAGTTCACAGAAAAATTACTCTTGATGGGCCTTGATCTCCACCTACAAACATTTTTTTTTTCATTTCCTATTTAGTCTATCAAGAGTAAATTCTAATTTACTCGTCATATTTTTCTACATTATCCTATTTAGTCTTTTACAAATTCTAATTTACTCGATCTGACGTTTCAATTTTACTTATTTAATTTTAGGGTTATTTGTCCACTTAAGGTGATTCAGGTATCGGTTAAAAGACAATTTTATGATCTAGAACTTTCATGAAAGACTCAAAAGCCAATTTTAATGTTTCGAGTAAAAAAAATGATTCCGAAATTTGGTGGTTTCGATTGTCGGTCTATTTAATACCATATAATTCTTTATCAATATGTCCGATTAAAGTTATTCAAGTGTTGGTTAAAAGGTTATTGCATGATCTACGACTTTTATGAAGGAGTCAAAAGCTAAATTTAATCTACTAGTTTCATGGCGGGCTTAGAAGGAAATTTTTATGTTTCAAGATCTCCATCAACAAATAATTTCTTATTTGGATTATTTATTAAATGACCCTCATACTTTTCTATTTTATACTACTTAGTCCTTTACTAATTCTATCTTGACTGATTTAACGCTTCAACTTTATTTTCTATATTTTTTCTATTTGTCCGATTAAGGTGATTCATGTGTTTATTAAAATATAATTTCATGATCTACAACTTTCATAAGTGACTCAAAAGCCGCATATATATTACTTACACAATAGTCAAGATTCTAAGAAAACCCTATCCCCTAACTCCACACCCAACAACAAAAATCAAATGATTGTCATATGTCACGAGCATTTCAAAAAATATCTATACTATATATAAAAGTACGAATAAGGGGAGACTTTATGTTTTCTGATTGTACCCTTATTTTAAAAACATATTTCCAATTTTACCCTTTTTTAAAACATATTTCTAAATTGCCATTACTAAATAATATTTTAATTATTCCATTATTTTTAATCATAAATTATTCAATTATTAATTATTAGATTATATAATACGTATATTAAATTATATAAGAAAGTCAATTTGACTTTTTGTTTCCAACGTCCTATTTAATTTTGCCTTTTGTCTTTGTTTCCAATCGTTGTATTTAATTTAGCTTTTTGTCTTTGTCTCCAACGTCCTATTTGAGCTTAGATAATCTGAAACAAATGTGCAATGGGCCTTTGCTTTGGATGATCCAATTTCTATAGGGTCTTTTTTTGATCCGTTTTGGTGGGCAATTAGTTTGAATATTCAGATCCTATATCTTATTAGGCCATGACTTTGTAACTATCTATACTAATATAAAAGTACGAATAAGAGGAAACTTTATATTTTTCTATTGTACCATATTTTTTCAAATATATTTCTAAATTGTCATTATTAAATAATACGAGTAATTTAATTATTTTACTATTAAAATAATATAAATTTATATTATTCTCATTAATTAGGATCCAACGTGGCCAATAGGGATGCCCCACATCATCTTTAACATTTGAATTTTCGTCCAAAACATTCTCCAAGTCGGTTTAGGAGATGATCAATTCTGTCTAGAAATTACAAGGGCAAAATCATCCACCGAAACGGCAGAATTAGGTCTCGAGATAAACATAAAAGTTGTAGATCTCAGAATCCTCTTTCCAGCGGCACCTCATTTGCATTTTTCTGAGCTCTGAATCAAAAGTTATGAATTTTATTCCAAAACTGCTATTGTGAAGTTCTCTTTTCAATAGGATTTAACAATGCTGTATCATGGCTAAATCATTATTGCATCATAATTACTGATTGCACTTGGACTCCTTCTTTGGGCTTCCATATTAACGAATTGGGTTTAAAAATATCAGATTTATACTTCAAGTCATCTGATTTGCCAATTTGGATTTCATAGACTCAAACGAGCCTAATGGGTCGAAATGAGAGAAAATCAATAGTTTCTCCAAAGCTATCTAAATCTATATCTATAATATATATAAAAGTACAAATAATGGAAAACTTTATGTTTTCTGATTGTACCCTTTTTTCAAATATATTTCTAAATTGACATTATTAAAATTTATTATTTAAAAGTTAATTCTAAAATTTCAATTTAGACCGAGTTATAAGTTTTGTAAAATTAATTTTCATTGATGAACATGCAAATTTCTACGAATAATGGAAAACTTTATGTTTTCCGATTGCACCCTTTTTTCCAAATATATTTCTAAATTTCCATTATTAAAATTTAGTATAATATTATTATTTAAAAATTAATTAAAATTTTCAATTTAGACCGAATTATAAGTTTGTTAAATTGATTTTAGTTGATGAACATGTAAATTTTCTTTACTATTATTTTTTGAATTTAATAGTTTACTTTTAATTTCAATTTTTAAATGTCAATAAAAAGATTAAACTAACACTAGCACGTACAATACTATTGTTAGTGAAGCTGCATCTCTTCGTTATATAATGTTTTGCCGTGTTCACTTTATTCAATTGGAAATTGTTGAGCTAGAAGTGTAGGTGCTATTAGGATTTTTATTTTCTTGTCTCTATGTGGTTATCAAAATTTCATAAGATGGTTATTATAATTTCATGAGGCTGTTATCGAAATTCCATAGTGTGGTTACCAAATGGAAAACACAAATAGAAGAATAAAAACTCAAATTTCACAAACCCAAACCGATTACCCCTAATTTCGAACAAAAGTATACCCAAAAACTCAAAATCTCACCTTGAATCTTCTGCAACCATAGAATCTTCTGTCGGGGTTGTCTATTGTTCAAGAAGTTCTAATTGGACAGACTTCCTTGCAATAACAAAACAACTCTCCATTCGAATTATACTTCTTTTTGAATGAAGACTCATCTCTTGAAGAACCCATGAAACTCAGAAGAGGGAGAGAATCTAAGAAAAGGGGGAAAATAAGAATGCTCAGTTAAAAAAAATGTCAAATCCCATCATTTTAATCTATTTTTCGATGTGGTTAACAAAATTTTATTAGGAGGTTACTAATATTTCATGGGGAGGTTATCAAAATTTTATAGTATGGTTATCAAAATTTTATATGAAGGTTATAAAAGTCTCAATTTCATTAGGAGTACCAAAATTTTATAGAAGGTTATCAAATCTCATAGAGTGATTATCGAAATTTCATAGAATTCAGATTATCAAAATTTATAGGAAGATTATCAAAATTTCATAATGTTGTTATCAAAATTTCAAAGCGAGGTTATCAAAATTACATAATGTGATTATCAGAAATATTTCATAGAGGGGTTAACAAAATTTTATTTTTATAAAGAGGTTATCGAAATTTCATAAAGAGGTTATCAAATTTTCAAAATGTGATTACAAAAATTTCATAGTGGTATTTATGCGGAGGTTATCAAAATTTCATAGTATGGTTACCAAATTAGGAAGGTTATTAAACTTTTATTATGGAGTATTCAAAATTTCAGGGAGGATATCAAAATTTTATAGTTTAGTTTTCAAAATCTCATAAGAGGTCACAATTTTATAGAAAGGTTATCGAAAGAGATTATCAAAATGTCATAGCGAGGTTATAAGAATTTCATAGTGTGGTTAACAAAATTTCATTAGGAAATTACTAATATTTCATGGGGAGGTTATCAAAATTTCATATGAAGGTTATAAAAGTCTCAATTTCATAAGGAGTACCAAAAATTGATAGAAGGTTATCAAATCTCATAGAGTGATTATAGAAATTTCATATAGATCAGATTATCAAAATTTATAGGAAGATCATCAAAATTTCATAGTGTTGTTATCAAAATTTCAAAGCGAGATTATCAAAATTACATAATGTGATTATCAGAATTTCATAGAGGGGTCAACAAAATTTATGAAGAGGTTATCAAAATTTCATAAAGAGGTTATCAAATTTTCAAAACAAAAATTTCATAGTGGTATTTCTGGGGAGGTTATCAAAAGGTCATAGTATGGTTACCAAATTTGGAAGGTTATTAAACTTTTATTTTGGAGTAATCAAAATTTCATGGAGGATATCAAAATTTCATAGTTTAGTTTTCAAAATTTCATAAGAGGGTTATCAAAATTTCATAGTATGTAGGAAATTTCATAGGGAGATTAACAAAATTCCATAATGAGGTTATAAAAAAATCATAGGGAGGTTATCAAAATTTTTAGTTATCAAGATTTCATAAGAAAGTTATCAAAATTTTATAGGGATGTTTATCAAAATTTTATAAGAAGATTTATCAAAATTTTATAGCGAGATTATCAAAATTTCATAGTGTGATTATCAAAATTTCAGAGTGTGATTACTAACAATTTCATATGGAGGTTTTTAAATTTTCATAACGTGGTTATCAATATTTCATATGGAGGTTATCAACATCTCATAGTGTTGGTTATCAAAATTTCATTGGGAAGTTATCAAAATTTCATATTGAGGTCATCAAAATTCATTAAGTTAGTAAAATTTCATAAGAAGGTTAAAAAAATGTATAAAAAGGTTCTCGAAATTCCATAGTATCATTATCAAAATTTCATAGGAAGGTTATCAAAATTTCATAATGGGATCATAAAAAATAGTGTAATTATCATAATTTAATAGAGAGGTTATCATAATTTCATATGAATATTTCATTTAAACACATTGGGCCACGTGCAACGCACGTGAAAGTTAAAACTAGTATATATAAAAAGTACCAACTAAATACTTTCGTTGACTATTTTTTCAAGATTGAGCCGAATTTATTCTACACTTCATATCAAACCTTGCATATAAGATTTTTTTTTTTTGAGTGAGTAAATATGAAATCTCATTACAATCAGAATAAATCTCTATATGTCCAAACATCTAAATGAGAAATCAACTCAAACTAAGAAACTACTGTAAATAAACCATCTACTTACCAAATACACAAATTATAAACTAAACTCGCATTCCGTGAGACTTGAACCCAGGACCTCACGGTCTAGGCACGATACACCTACCAATTGAGCTAACAACTCGGGTGTTTGCATATAAGAATTGATTAAATAATTGCAAATTCAATTCCCGCAACGCAATGCGGGTCACATAACATAACTAGTATATATATAAATACGTAAAATGAAAGGCATTTCGGCCTACCCTAAATTGTCACTATAATTTTTTTAGGAAAAAACTTTTTCTTGTCTATTTTTTCGCTTTATTGGCTATAATTTTTTTGGTGTTTTCATAGATATTAATAAATATTTTCTAATTTATACTAATTCTCTAACCAGGATACATTTGTGATGGAGTAAATGTATCTAGCAGATCTAAGAAACTATTGAATTAAGTTTTTGAAATCAAGTGTTATCTCACAAGTATATATAAGCCGCAATAGTAGCCCTTGTAATCATACAATAGTTGGTTATCAAAGCCAGGTATATTTTAGATAAATTGTTTTTTTTTTTGAGAATCAGTTTCCTTTAAAAATTAAAACCAATTTATGTTGTCCTTGTGTAATAGGTCTGATGTTAACTCTGATTTTCCATTGAGAATTTTCACTTTTCATGTTTTCCACATTCAATATACAATTAGATGGATTCTCATTCAAGAAGCAACAAAAGTTACATCATTCATCTACTTACCATCAAATGAGTACAGTTCTTTTCAACAACTTAGATCTAAAGCACACATTAACAATAAAATAAGTCAATTGCTAGCATTTGGATTGAAAATAAAAATAACATAACTTATATAGTACCTATCGATATGAAAGACTAATACCAACACAGCACATGTTGCCTCCATCTAATTTGGACTTGTAAACTTGGAGAATGGGCTTGGCCAGCTGATCGAGCCAAAATATACCCTATTTTTATGATCATTTTCCTATGTTTTTTTGCTATTTTTATGTTTAATTTAACCCTATTTTGCAAGTATTTGTGTTTTTAGGTCTTGAAGATAAGAAAAGTGGAAACTTGTTGTTTTTCACTCTTTTTGGAGCTATTTTGATGACTTTTTGCACAAATATGGACTTAGCAATTTGGAGTGAAGATTTGGAGATTCGAAGTTCGTGTTTGAAGAATATTTATTGAAGATAATTTGAAGATTTGAAGATCATTGAAGAATTATTTCAAGAAGCAAGAATTGAAGATTTGGAGTTAAATTGCAAAGGATTGAAGATAAGCCATGAAGAAGCCCGGAAGTTAAGGAATTTTGGATATTTTATATGGGATGATACTCAATCCATATAAGTCCACAATTGGAGTTAAAATCCCAATTGGTGTCCCATATATCCTGGGAAATATCCAAATCCCGTAATTTCCCGCAACTAGTCCTATTTGAACTAGGATTCAGAGTAGTCTCGGTAAAAATGTCATAACTTTCTGCTCAGATGTCCGTTTTAGGCCCGTGAGTAACCGTTGGAAAGCTAATTCCGAGATCTACAACTTTTCTTCGAAGTCCAAAGCCGAGTTCTGCCATCTTCAAGTCCGAATCTTCCGTCGAAGTTTCTGCAGAAATCCAGAAAATTCCAGGATCCTATTTTGACTTGGATTCTACTCTAGGAAGACTTTTAATCCAACTTGGAGACCAAGTCAGCCCTTAGAACGTCCTAGACTTCTATTCTAAGTCTAATATGAGTCTTTAGGTTATTTTTCTACTATAAATAGCCACCTTATGTAGCCTTAGATGATATAATGTCTAGATACAATTTTCTCTTCATCTATTTTTCTTCTAGTTTTAGGTTGAGGGTGTCGACACCTCTCTTTGCATAGAGAGGTGCGATAACCCTCCTTGTTGAAGGCTAAGGAGATTCCGCCCCAAGGTCTTGTAAATTTCTTATGCCTCTCATGAATTTTCCCAAATCCATGAGTAACTAAATTCTTAATACTTCTTATCCTTTGGTGAATTTAATCAATTGATTATGGTGAGATTTGTGTTCTTATAATTTGATGTTTGTTCTTGATAGATGGTTCTTAAATCTCTGTTTTAATCTTATGATTTGGATGGTTATGGATTTAGAACGCGTGCTAATGATATAATTTGATAGATCTATTGTTAAATCAAGCCATTGAAGGATCGTTCGGGCTTGATTGTGTGGTAACAATTGGAGGTGAAGGATCTTCCTTCCAAGGGAAATAAGAATCAATGGGTGAATTTATTTGCTTGTTGACTGGTTTTACTTTGTAAGCATGCGTGAAAAACAAATAAATTATAATTGTTCTTAATGCTTTGTTCTTGGGCAATTATCACACTGGATCAAGAGGTAAGAGTCTAAAGAATAAAAGGGATAATTCACAACTGGATCAAGAGCTTTATCCAATATGCATGTTAGGGTTTCCCTAGACTGGGTGTTGTTAGGAATAAAACATTGAATTCATCTTTTAAATCAAGGATCCATAGTTAAATTGATTGATTCATACCATTGGAGAAGAAGTATGCCTTTTAATTATTGTTTTCTTTATAAATTGCCATAGATTTAGATTTAATATACTTTGCTTTGTTTTTAGTTTAATTGCTTTCCTTTAATTGATAATTTTAATCCCCTGTTTTCTGTTTTAAAAGTAATTTTTAGAAAAGATTTATTCTTTGGATAAGATTATTACCCTTCTCTGTGGGATTCGACCCCTACTTGCCCTATCTACTTTAGTTAGGTTTTGTGGGAATTATCTTATGATTGCTGACGACACGATCACCAGCTGACAGATGAACCTAGTCCTCTACAAATACAGTTCCAATTCAACAACTTTCAGTTTCATCAACTTTCTTTCCATTACGGCTCTCTGTTCTCCCTTGAGCACCTCCATGCTCTTCTTCAATATCATTTCTTCGATTCCATTGAAATAAACCATACCACTACCAAACTTGTTATCAAACAAATTCAGCCCCTCCGAATCCATATCCACACGAAAATCATTAGCCCATTTGCCCAATATTTCCTTGGACAGCTCATAAGATTTCTTATCATGAAGCTTTGAAAAAACTGGGTCTTTTCCATTCTTACATCTCTTAGCAAGGTTTTCATATTTTATTTTCAATCTCATAAGCTTATCTGCTAGCTTAGCTTTACTAACATTAACGTGAATTGAATCATTGCCAAACCCATACACAAACATACCTTCAAGTAGAGCGATTTCATCATCTTTAGTGAAAATCCTCTGAAAAGTTACTTGTCGTTGCTCTTTAGCACAATCTCTTCTTCTTCAACCACATCTCTCTTGGCCCATATTGATTTCTTGAGTTGCAGCTCGGACTCCCGAACTCTATTAGCAGAAGCTTCAGCCTTGGATTTCATCTTTTTGCGTTTGGTACTTTTAGGTTCCTCCGTTGGTTTTGCAGCAATACCGGAGTCGGAATCAGAATTACCATCAGAGTCACCGCCACCAGAATTTTTGGTTTCCGTTTTTGGGTCATCTTCTTCCTGAAAACCCTTGATCTCATTCACTTTGTTTGGGTTGTTGTTCTTATTCTCTAGAGGGAGGATGAGGATTTTCGCTTGGCTTAGAGTGCTTTCATTCCATGGATGAGAAGAGCAATCTGAGTAAATTTCTTGGTTTTGGTTGATTAATGGAGTGGTGGGACAAAATTTTTGAGAAGAGAAATTTATATGGGAAGCAGGGAAGGCCAACGGGATAGACGCTTGAAAGGTTTGCAATCAGGTCAGTTTGATTTTCAAAGTTCAAACAAGCCAGCCGATTTAATTATCCAAACAATAACAAAGCAAAGTTGCATTGGTGGATCTTGCAAGTAGACAAGCATGGATTTTTTTCTCTGACAAATAATATCAGAGCCATGATTAATTATAACTATATCTTGTTATGGTTATTCTATTTAACAAAACAAATTGTATAATAGACATGTATAATGAATACAAGTTCTTGTCGTAACAAAAAAAAATCGGAATTAGAACAAAAGAAACATAATTAAATATCAGGAAATAATTAGTGAATATACAGAACTATTATTGCTCAAACTTTAAGGATTATGATAGAAATTAGTAAATAAACCAGAACTCTTAACCTAAGGCAGAGATTGATTGTTACCTTCTATATAATGTTCATTTGGGCCCCTTAGATCAAAATCCTGCCATCGCCACTGGCTACATCTCCAAATCAACGTAATCATCGTTTACTCAAGATGATTATGCACACATCTCATTTTCCAAGCTTTTAGTAGAAAAATATGATATAACACCCGTTAGTTCTGTGGAATCGGCTAATAATAGGCAAGTCGAGAAATTATTAGTGATGCTATATTCACTAATAATGTATATATAAGCAGGGGCGGACCCAGAAAATTCTTGAAGGGGGGGCAAAGTATATTGAATATGATAATGAGGATTCTACCTTGTAATAGGAACAAAAGTCTAATTTTCTTTAACTTAGTAAATATATTGACTTAATAGACATTTTGATCCTTGAATTTGTTTAAAATTGACAAATTAATCATTGAATTTTCAAAATTGTCAATTGCGAGCTTGAACTTGTAAAAGATAGATAGATTTGCCCTTTTAAATGGAAAATAGTTAAATTCCTTTAACAATTAAATGAAATTTAGTCTTTTTTCAATGACAATTAGTATGGCTCCTATAAATTTATGTCCAATTATTAATGAATTTTAACTAATTTCCATCCAAAATGACTAATTTTCACTTTTTTTTTTTGCAAGTTTTTGGAATGTAATTGGTAATGTTAGAAGTTCAATGGTTAAATTGTCTCTTTCTTACAAACTGAAGGGTCAAAATATCTATTAAGCCATTAAATATTAGATTTGGATCTTAAAAAATTATTTTTTGTTTTACCTATTCAAATTTAAATTGAGTCAAAATAAATTACTTTCTATTCTAGCCTATAACACATACACGACCCATAACTATAACTCAAATGATAAAATTTAGGGGGAGGTTTAATTTTCGGGGGGCTAGATGGCAAAAAGAAAATTTAGAGGGGACTACATTATAATAATCCCCACCCCTATTTGGGGTTTACATGATTTTTGGGGGGCGATGGCCCCTGCCTGCCCCCCCATATGTCCGCCCCTGTATATAAGTTGTATTGGTGGCCCTTGTAAGCAGACAAGAGCGAGGTTGCTTTATCTCAAATATGGTGTCAGAGCCGGGTATAATTTAAATAACTTCTTGTCTTAACAATAACAAAGCAGAGTGTCAATGTTGGATCTCGCAAACAGACATGCATGAATCACTGTATATAACAATAATATCAGAGCCATGAATAATTAATAAAGGTAGTTTTGTACTTACTCTTATTAACCAATTATATCAGAGCTAGATATAATTAATACAAGTTTTCGCAATAAATATATATGTAGGTGTAGTACATTGTCTCTTGAACTTTAAGGATTACGATACAAAGTAGTAAAGAAACCATAACTCCTACTCCAAGGCAGAGATTGATTGTTATCTTCTATATCAATTTCATTTGGGCCCCCAAGATCAATTCATGGCTTCGTCACTGGCTGCATCTCCGAATCAACGTGATCATCGTTTACTCGAGATTGTGATGCATGCATATCATTTTTTACCTCATCATTAACCTGCATCTTGATGTTGAGGGTGTTCAATAGTCATCCATTGAGTTTCATTGTCGTTATCATACTGACGGTTTCTAATCTCTCTGTCCTCTTGACACAAGGCACAGAAAAGGAAAAAACAATGGACAACTCAAGGATCACAAAATAAGTCCTGCAAAATAAAAAACCAACACAAGCCGTTAATTAACAACTGCTAGAGATACCTAATTTAATATATATGTCAACATATATAGATTAACAATTAATGGCATTGATATATTATTTTCTTACTATTTGTTTTGTAAGAATCTATGTTAACTATTGAGAGAAACCCTAAATCATACCCGATGATCAAAAGTCAAAATCAGTTAATTACCTAGTATTATCAACAGTCAAAATCATACCTTAAGATGACATTTCTTTTGTAGTGTCCGTCGAACCATGTCAATGCATATGGCACAACACCCTTAAGACAAAAGTAAGGGCAGAGAGATGAGAAAAGAGGTATTTGGGTCACTCTTGCGAAAGGCAAAGTTACTACCATGAGGACCATACGAACTTTCACGCATATGCAATAATAACAACTTGCATCACAATAAAAATATTAGAGTGATGGAGTCACTCAAGGACTCGATGTTGCTGCCATAAATATAAAAATCCATATATTGCTCCATTTGTGATTGCAAAGCTATATTTAGTATTTACCCAAAGCAAATAATGTAATCTCACCATGTACCAAAATAATGTAATCACACCTACACTTTCACCGCTGAAGTGTTGTTGTGAACTTGTAGTCTACCGATTTTAAAGAAAAGATTGATGGAGATTTGAGGGTGAATGAACTTTTAACTCGTACCCAAATATAGGGTTGAAATCAAGAATAATCCTTCCTTATATGCAATTAAGTTGACTTGAAATCAATGAGAATGAAAGAATTGACATAGACATTACCAAAAGATTATCCCTAACATTACAAAAAATTATCCCTAACATAAAAATTGGAATTAATATGAACAACATTCTCACATGTTACGTGAACATAAAAATTGGAATTAATAAGAACAACATTCTCACGTGTTACGTGAATAGCCAGTTTGAAAATTCAGGCAAAGGTAGACGCCACCAACACAGTTCAATATTAAAAAATCAGCATTCTCACGTGTTATGTATGTCGACGATGCATACTATTCCCTCTTCACGCAAAAGAATATCGTTTCCAACCTCAAACGGGTTCACGTAAAACGTGTATACGACATATTTAATAAAGTTGACAATAGGAGGGACAAAGCTGCCAACTATTGTTCTGATTAGGAAACATATGACAACAATTCGTTTAAACAAAGGATGTAAGAAAAGATGAAAACGCTAAAAATGAACAATATAACTAACCCGATGTCAATCGCCCAGTTGACCTCCTATCTAAATGATCCCTTTTACTGATTTTTTGGGCGGAGGCATACATGCAGGAACAAAAAAGTGTTATAATAAACACCAACAAAAAAAAACTTTGTAATTGTTTGTGTCCCTTTCTCACTTAGCTGCAGCCATTTCTATTTCGATATGCTTTCAAAGCAGGTTGCCCAAAGCTACCACAAAAATCCTATTGCCACCACAATTGAACCAAAAGAGCGGGGTTGATCTATCTTAAATATAATGTCAGAGCCGGCTATAATTTAAATAACTTCTTGTCTTTAACAATAATAAAACTGAGTGGCAATGTTGGATCTCACGAATAGACACGCATAGGTTACTGTATAAAATGATGATATCAAAGCCAAGTATATATTTTCTATATTAAAAAGTACGACCTCTTGTAAAACTTTTGAATCGCTCATTATACCCTTATTTTTCAAATATATTTCTTAAATGGCATTGTTTAAACTTTTATAATTTTACTCAACTAAAAACTCTATTTTTATTTAATTAAATCTAATATCCTTATCTATTCATACCTATATATTAAAGTTATCCCCAAACTGATGTATGTTTAGCATTTGGTTATTCTCCTTCTAACATTTGTACAAAATTGATTGGTTGGATAAATTGATTTTACAATAAATATTTTCATTTACCCAAAATAATAGTATTAGTATAATATTGAATTAATAACTCTCCTTTTGTTTAAGTTTTTCTCTCATCCCAAAATTAAAAATCTTTTTGCCTGTCACATTTTTCTTCTTAAAATTAAAATTTTTTGCGACTATTGAAATAAAAATAAAAACCTGACGCGGATGTGCAGGGATAATAACTAGTATATATGAAGATATATAATAATAGTATATATGCATAGGGATGCGCAGGGATATATATATATATATATATATAAGAAATATCAACAAACCGCCCTTCAATTGTCATCGCCATGTATGCTTTTCAAATCAACAAACACCTTTCAATTGTTGTCGCCGCCATGTATGGCCTTGAGATGCTCCCGGATGATTTCTTGATAACAAAATAGGAAGAGGGAAAGGGAGGACAAGCTAGGCAAGACTGCCATAACCCTCAAGCAACTGCAATAGAAGCTATTATAATTAGCATAGTCTTAATTCTATCAAGGAAAGGGAGTTGTGGGATAGGAGTTTGGATAGACTGCAAGGTTTTTGGCAATATAGAAGATCGAAGGTGAGGAAGAGAGGGAGGACGAGGAGGTGGTGGTATCATCGGTGTGAACTTTCTTTCTTTTTCTTTTTTTTTTGGTCTCAACTTTCTTAATTACTGTTTCATTTTGAGGGTATAAATGTTGTTCAATATATCTATATAATATACTTTTTTGACAATTAAAATTAGTAATTGATATTAATAATAATATCAATATAATAGTTATAAGAAATGAATACTTATTTATGTATACATATATATTTATATATTAGGAAATAAATTATTTTAATTTTTTATTTATCTTATATGATATCAGAGTCGTAATATATCTTTTAAGTCATGGGTGCTTAGTATAGAAATTGTCAACTCAGAAAACAATTATTTTTGTATAGTGGCAATTTAATAGGTGATATTATAACTTAAGATAAATTTTTTTTTATTCTTTCACTTATATGAGACATATGTCAAACAAACTAATTCATAATATTTGGGTGTTCATTTGGTGGGTTTCAAATCCTAAGCGGAAATATCTAAAATAGCCCCACATCTTGAATTTACCGCAACTATAATGGAATGTGCAACTAAATCTGTTATACAAATTATCACTAAGAGACAAGAATAGTAAACAATGCGTCTTATCAAAATCATAGCTTCTAGTGCTGCGGAGCCTTTACTTTTAGTTGGTAGGAAGTATATATCAATATAATATACTTTTTTGTACAATTAAAATTAGTAATTGATATTAATAATAATATCAATATAATAGTTATAAGAAATGAATACTTATTTATGTATATATATATATATATATTAGGATAAATTATTTTAATTCTTTATTGATCTTATATGATATCAAAGTCGCAATATATATTTTAGGTCATGGGTGCTCAGTATAGAGAATGTCAACTCAGAAAACAATCATTTCTTTATGGTGACAATTCAATAGGTGATATTATGACTTAAGATATTTTTTTTATTTTTATTCTTTATGTAAGTTATTTGGAATATCAATCAATACTATCTATTTTTTTATTTAATTAAATCTAATATCCTAATACAATTTTATTTTTATCATTTTACTAATTTTATTTAAAAACTTAGATATATTGAATTTTTAAAACATTAACATTGTTTAAATTATGCAGTTTTTTAGAAATAATTTTTTACAGTTAATCTACTAAAAACTCTATTTTTATTTAATTAAATTCAATATTTTTATAAATATTTTATTTGTACTATTTTAAGTCTATAAAATTAGAGACTTTTTGGTAGGTCTGGATCCATTTCAATTATAATATAAACAAATAAAAGTATTATTATCAAGTTTAAAAGTTAAAATAAATTGTGTTATCATTAATTATCATTAAATAAAATTATTATTTTATTTCTTCATGGAAATTGTAATTAGCGCTATTGTTCTTTAGAACTTAATTAGCACTATAATTTTTGAAATGCTACATTTTTCAAGTCGATATATCATTTCTTGATTAGATATGAAGAGCAAGGAGGCATCGACTTCAAGTTATGATATTTAACAATATCATATATGGCTCTAATATCCTTTGTTTACAAAAATAAGCATGTAAATACCTTTTATGAAATATACATCATTTTATACAGTAATCCATGCGTGTCTATCTGCAAGATCCAATATTGTCACTCAACTTTATTATTGTTAAAGACAAGAAATTATTTAAATTATAACGAACTCTGACATTATGTTTGAGATAGATAAACCCCGCTCTTTTGGTTCAATTATGGTGGTAGTAGGATTTCTGTGGTAGCTTTGAGCAACCTGCTTTAAAAGCATATCGAAATGGTAATGGCTGCAGCTAAGTGAGAAAGGGATGCAAAGAATTACAGAGTACTTCCCATTGGTGTTTATAATCACAATTTTTTGTTCCTGCGTGCATGCCTCCGCCAGAAAAACAGAAAAAGGTATCAGTTAGATTGGAGGTCAACTGGGCGATTGACGTTGGGTTAGTTATAAAAACATAATGTCAAAGCCGGCTATAATTTAAATAATTTCTTATCTTTAGCAATAATAAAGCTGAGTGGCAATGTTGGATCTCATAAGTAGATAGGCATACCTATATATTAAAGTTATCCCCAAACTGCTGTATGCTTAGCATTTGACTTTTCTCCTTCTGACATTTTTCCAAAATTGATTAGTTGGGTAGATTGATTTTAAAATTAATATTTTCATTTATCCAAAATAATACTATTAGGATAATATTGAATTAATAACTCCCCTTTTATTTAAGGTTTTCTCTCATTCCAAAATTAAAAATATTTTAAAATTAAAATTTTTTGCGACTATTGAAATAAAAATAAAAACCTATATATATATATATATATATTAATAATAAGCAATAACAACAAACCGCCCTTCAATTGTCGTCGCCATCGCCATGTATGCTTTTCAGATCAGCAAACACCTTTCAATTGTTGTCGCTGCCATGTATGGCCTTGAGATGCTTCCAGGTGATTTCTTGATAACAAAACAGGAAAAGGGTAGCATTGAAGCCATAGTGGCGACCCCTTATCCCGGGATCAGATTGGTGCAGTTGATTATTAGACCGATAGTTCCTAATAACTATTTAATTTTTATCATTTTACTATTTTAAATAAAAAAAACTTATATATGTTAGTATTTTTAAATATACTTTTATAGTTTTACTTAACTAAAAACTCTATTTTTTATTTAATTAAATTTAATATCCTAATACAATTTTATTTTTATCATTTTACTATTTTTATTTTAAAACTTAGATATATTGAATTTTTAAAATATTAACATTGCTTAAATTATACAGTTTTTTAGAAATAAATTTTTGCAGTTAATCTACTAAAAACTCTATTTTTATTTAATTAAATTCAATATTTTTATAAATATTTTATTTTTACCATTTTAATTTTTAAAAATTAGAGACTTTTTGGAAGGTCTAGACCGATTTCAATTATAATATAAACTAATAAAAATATTATTATCAAGTTTAAAAGTTAAAATAAGTTGTCTTATCATTAAATATCATTAAATAAAATTGTTATTTTATTTCTTCTACTTTTTGTTTCTTCATGAAAATTGTAATTAGCACTATTGTTCTTTAGAACTTAATTAGCACTATAATTTTTGAAATGCTACATTTTTCAAGTTAATATATCATTTCTTGATTAGATATGAAGAACAAGGAGGCATCGACTTCAAGCTATGTAAAGCTCACCAAAGACAATAAAGCAATTGGGAAAGTGGATCAATCCATTATATTCAACAATATCATATATGGCTCTAATATCCTTTGTTTATAAAATTAAGTATATAAATAACTTCTTATCTTTAACAATAATAAAGTTGAGTGGCAATGTTGGATCTCACAAGTAGACATGCATGGATTACTGTAAAAAATGATGATATCAGAGCCAAGTAAATCTAATAAAAGGTTTTTTTTGCTTACTTTTATATACAAATGATATTAGAGCCATATATGATATTGTTGAATAATGGATTGGTCCACTTTCCCAATTGCTTTACTTCCTTTGGTGAGCTTTTCATAACTTCAAGTCGATGCCTCCTTGTTCTTCATATCTAATCTAGAAATTATATATTAACTTGAAAAATGTAGCATTTCAAAAAAGAATTATAGTGCTAATTAAGTTCTAAAGAAAGATATTGCTAATTACAATTTCCATAAAGAAATAAAAAGTAGTTCTATGTACTTCTAGGGTATAGCTTTGAAGCAGAGGCAGACGCACCGACACAGTTCAATATCAAAAAATCAGTATTCTCACGTGTTATGTATGTTGACGATGCATACTATTCCTTCTTTATGCAAAGAATTTTCCAACCCCAAATAGGTTCACGTTAAACATGTATACGACATATTTAATAAAGGTGGCAATAGAAGGGATAAAGCTGCAATTATTGTTCCGATTAGGAAACATATGACGAAAATTCCTTTATAAAAAAGGATGTAAGAAAAGATGAAAATGCTAATAATGAACAATATAACTAACCCAACACCAACCGCCCAGTTGAGCTCCAATCTAGCTGATTCCTTATTCTAATTTTTCGAGTGGAGGCATGCACGCAGTAACAAAAAATGGTGATAATAAACAACAATGGAAAGTACTCTGTAATTCTTTGCGTCCCTTCCTCACTTAGCTGCAGTCACTTCCATTTCGATATTCTTTCAAAGCAGGTTGCCCAAAGCTACCACAAAAATCCTACTGCCACCATAATTGAACCAAAAGAGCGGGTTTGTTCTATCTCAAACATAATATCAGAGTTCCCTATAATTTAAATAACTTCTTGTCTTTAACAATAATAAAGTTAAGTGGCAATGTTGATTCTCCAAATAGACACGCATGGGTTACTGCATCAAATGATGATATCAGAGCCAAGTATTTAATAAAAGGTATTTATATACTTACTTTTATAAACAAAGGATATTAGAGCCATATATGATATTGTTGAATAATGGATTGGTCCACTTTCCCAATTGCTTTACTGTCTTTGGAGAGCTTTACATAACTTGAAGTCGATGCCTCCTTGTTCTTCATATCTAATCAAGAAATGATATATTAACTTGAAAAATGTAGCATTTTAAAAATTATAGTGCTAATTAAAATTTTCATGAAGAAATAAAATTTAGATCTATGTACTCCTAGGGTAAGGCTTTGAGGCGGAGGTAGACACCACCGACCAAGTTCAAAATAAAAAAAATCAGCATTCTCACTAATAGGACAGAAGGCCAAGCTAATGTCAAGGCACCTACACCAGCCACGATTCACTCCACAATACCAACAAACTTGAGGAAAACGTGACACATAATTTGCTGCTGTAATTTATTCCATTGACCCACCTAACATACCTATAATCAATAGCTAAAATCACTCACTTACCATTTACTTGTACACTGCTACATACTATATATTACTCATGTAAAGTTCACCAAATTAGCAATATATTCAATACATATTTTATCCTTCCATTAAACTCTTTATGGTATCAAGAGCCTCTTTTTTTCTCTAACGAGAATAGATCTTATGGCCAGCACCCAGGACAAAAACCAAGAATCCATGAGTTCTTCATCAAACCTGATGATGTCCCCAACCTTACTTTCCACCAACGCCAACATCTCACCCTTGATCTCCATCAATGTTGTTGCACAATTGCCAGTAAAACTATCCCCATCAAATTTTCCCTCATGGAAAGCTCAGTTTGAGTCCTTGCTCATTGGTTATGATCTGCTTGGGTATGTTGACAATTCACTCCCATGTCCTCCCTCGCCTGATCGAACTAACAAAGATGTTGTTGCTGCGCATAGCCACTGGATCCGCTAAGATAAACTAATCCTTCATGGAATCTTGGCATCAGTTTCAGAGACCATTGTCTCATTCATCGCTTCTAGCAAAACATCAAAAGAAGCATGGTCAAATATTACTCAAATGTATGGAGGGCGATCTCGTTCACGCATTATGCAACTCAAGGAAGACCTTCACCTTGCACAACAAAGGGATCGTTCAATCTCTGAATATCTTCAATCCATCAAAATTATGGTAAATGAGTTAGCAATGATTGATACTCCGCTCTCAGATGATGATGTAACTCTTCATGTTTTAAATGGCTTGAGACCTGAATTCAAGGAGATTGCAAGTTCCATTCGCTCTCGAGATAGCTCGATTTCCTTTCCCGAACTTACCGACAAGTTGCTGGGATTTGAGACTTATCTTAAACGACTTGAAGGGCCTTCAAACACCATCATAGCCACTGCAAATGTTGCCAACCGACATCAACAAACCACTCAGAATTTTCGCCAAAACCATGGTCGAAACTTTCGTGGCTCTCAGAGATTCAAGTCGAAGTGGTCGTGTTTATAACAACCAATATCGCCAACGCCCAAGTCAAAACCAAAACTACTCTGTCACATGTCAGATTTGCGACAAACATGGGCATACGGCCAAGGTGTGCCGTCGCCTTCAAGCCTCGGAAGGTTCTGCCAACACTGCAATCTCCACTCCTCAACGCAATCAGACTTGGCTCCTTGATTCTGGTGCATCACATAATATCACAAGTGACCTTGGTAATTTATCATTGCAATCTGAGTATGATGGGCCTGATGAAATAGTTATTGGAGATGGTACAGGTTTGAAAATATCTCATGTTGGTTCAACTAAATTATCTAATCATTCTCATTCCTTCATTCTTAGAGATGTTCTTTATGTGCCATCTATAAAAAAAAATCTCATATCTGCTTCTAGCTTTACCAAAACAAATAATGTTTTTCTTGAGCTTCATTCCACTCATTTTTTTGTGAAGGATCCATTAACGGGGGCAATACTACTGCACGACCATAATGAAGATGGAGTCTATGTCTTTCCACCAAGTGTTCAAGTTGCAAACAAAGCACCAATTGCATTTGTTGGAGAGCGTAACAGCATTGTGGATTGGAACAAACGCTTAGGACATCCTTCTTCCAAAATCCTTACCAAAATTTTAGCAATTAGAATCTTTACCAGTATCCTCCAAAGAAAATTCATCCATGTGTGTTCCATGTCAAAGTAATAAAAGCCATCGTTTGCCCTTTGCCTTTTCCACACTAACTAGTAGCAAACCATTGGAACTTTTATACACTGATGTTTGGGGACCATCTCCCATTATCTCCACTGATGGTTTTCGGTACTATGTTATTTTTGTTGACCATTTTACAAAATATTGTTGGTTACTCCCTCTCAAACTCAAATCTGATGTTCTATCTACATTTCTTAAATTTAAAGCCTTGGTTGAAAAAATTTTTAACACCCCAATTGTGACCATTTATTCAGACAATGGAGGAGAATACACAAAATTGCAACCATTTTTTGCAGCTCAAGGGATTGGAAACTTGACTACCCCACCTCATACACCCCAACACAATGGAACCGCCGAACGCCGACACCGTCATATTGTTGAAACTGGACTTACCCTCCTACATCATGCTTCTGCGCCACTCTCATATTGGTCCTATGCCTTCCAAACAGCCACATATTTAATCAACCGAATGCCCACCCCTCTTCTTGCTCACAAAACACCTTTTGAAACATTGTTTAATCAAAAGCCCAACTACTTAAAATTTCGAGTGTTTGGTTGTTTGTGCTTTCCATGGCTAAAACCATACAATCACCACAAACTACAACCTAAGTCTCGCCCTTGTGTCTTTCTAGGCTATTCAACCTCTAAAAGTGCCTACAAATGCCTTGATGTCTCCAAAAATAGATTGTTTTTATCTCGTCACGTTATTTTTGATTAGTCAACATTTCCCTTAGCGCAGGTTCAGTTGGAATGCTCACGGGTTACCTCAAACACTCATTCCTCATGGTTTAACTCTATTTCTCCACCCTTTTTTAGTGTGCCAAGTCCAATGCAAATCCACGCCACACCAACGGAGCACTTGTGTAATGAGACATCAAACTCCTCTTCATTGGTTGTCTCTCCTGAAATGGTAAGTTCTTCTACTCCTCCATCTCCAAGCTCATTGCATTCACCTTCTTCCACCGAATCCGCATTTGACACTTCCAATGATGCAAACCAAGAAAGCACATCTAGCTCAAACCAAGAAATTCCATCCCATATTCCACCTCAACCAACACGCACCCACCTCATGACCACTCGCTCCATGAACAACATCTTCAAACCAAAACTCCTAAACCTCACCACTAACACCCACTCCCTGCCTCACTTGAACCAACATGTGTCTCACAGGCTCTCAAAGATCCTCAATGGCGTGCTGCCATGTCAGAAGAATTTACCTCCCTTCTTAGAAATGGCACATGGACATTAGTGCCTTCTCATTCTCAACAAAATATAGTGGGATGTAAATGGGTTTTCCGCATTAAAAGGAAAGCAGATGGATCGATTGAACGCTACAAAGCTCGCCTTGTTGCAAAAGGCTTCCACCAAAGGCCTGGTTTGGATTATTCGAAGACTTTTAGTCCTGTGGTTAAACCAACCACCATCAGGCTTGTTCTTTCACTTACCTTGAGTAACGATTGGATTGTTCGACAACTGGATGTTAACAACGCTTTCTTACATGGGAAGCTTGATGAAGAAGTGTTCATGGCTCAACCTCCAGGATTTATTGACTCGGTTCATCCAAATTATGTTTGTCGATTAAACAAATCCATTTATGGTCTTAAACAAGCTCCACGAGCTTGGTATAAGGAGCTTCGAGACTTCATTTTGAGCTTGGGCTTTACCAACTCCAAATCAGATCCTTCCCTATTTATCTATCATCATGACTCTGTGATTATATATTTTCTTGTCTATGTTGATGACCTCTTAATTACAGGCAATGATGATAAAGCAATCACTTCCTTTATTGGTAATTTTTTCTCCATCAAGGATCTTGGTTTATTACATTACTTTCTGGGAGTTGAGGTCATCTCCACTGTTGACGGTTTGTTTTTATCTCAACATAAATACATTCACGACCTCCTTCAACGCACCGATATGGCAGGGGCAAAAATAGTGCAAACTCCCATGAGTACCACCAATTCTCTCCAATTAATAGATGGCACTTCCCCAGCAGATGCCACCTTGTATCGCAGCACGATTGGAGCTTTTCAATACTTGTCACTCACACGACCGGATATTGCCTTTGTTGTGAACAGGCTTGCTCAATTTATGCAAAAGCCATCAATGGCTCATTGGGCCGCAACCAAACGTGTTCTTCGCTACTTGAAACACACAATGTATCATGGCTTGTTCTTGAAAAAGAAGATGACCCTCTTCCTTCATGCCTATTCAGATGCAGATTGGGCTGGCAATATCGATGATCGCACGTCTACATCAGCTTACGTAGTCTTTCTTGGAGGTAATCCAGTAACATGGAGTTCGAAGAAGCAAAGGTCAGTCTCTCGATCATCTACCGAAGCAGAGTATCGTGCCGTTGCAGCCACTGCAGCTGAATTAGCTTGGGTCCAATCCTTATTAGGCGAACTCGGTGTCAAGCTTCACAAAACGCCTACAATTTTCTGTGATAATGTAGGTGCCACATACTTGAGTTCTAATCCAGTCTTCCACTCTCGGATGAAACATATCACAATTGACTTTCATTTTGTTCGAGATCGAGTTGAAAAGAAAGTCTTATGTGTCTCCCATGTCAATACCAAAGATCAACTAGCTGATGGTCTCACCAAAGCCTTGCCTCAACCACGATTCACTCTTCTTAGGAACAAGATCGGCGTCTCCGATGGAGCCTCCATCTTGCGGGGGCATAACAGGACATAAGGCCAAGCTAATGTCAAGGCACCTACACCAGCCACGATTCACTCCACAATACCAGCAAACTTGAGGAAAACGTGACACATAATTTGCTGCTGTAATTTATTCCATTGACCCACCTAACATGCCTATAATCAATAGCTAAAATCATTCACTTACCATTTACTTGTACACTGCTACATACTATATATTACTCATGTAAAGTTCACCAAATTAGCAATATATTCAATACAGATTTTATCCCTCCATTAAACTCTTTACTCACGTGTTATGTATGTTGACGACGCATACTATTCCCTATTCACGCAAAAGAATATCGTTTCCAACCTCAAACGGGTTCTCATAAAATGTGTATACGACATATTTAATAAAGTTGACAATAGGAGGGACAAAGCTGCCAATTATTGTTCTGATTAGGAAACATATGACAAAAATTCCTTTATAAAAAAAGGATGTCGACGACGCATACTATTCCCTCTTCACGCAAAAGAATATCGTTTCCAACCTCAAACGGGTTCACGTAAAACGTGTATACGACATACTTAATAAAGTAGACAATAGGAGGGAGAAAGCTGCCAATTATTGTTCCGATTAGGGAACATATAACAAAAATTCCTATATAAAAAAAGGATGTAAGAAAAGATGAAAACGCAAAGAATGAACAATATAACTAACCCAAAATCAATCACCAGTTGACCTCCAATCTGACTGATCCCCTTTTTAATTTTTCGGGCGGAGGCATGCACGCAAGAACATAAAAGTATGATAACAAACAACACCTTTTCTCACTTAGCTGCAGCCACTTCCATTTCGATATGCTTTCAAAGCAGGTTGCCCAAAGCTACCACAGAAATCCTACTGCCATCATAATTGAACCAAAAGAGCGGGGTTGATCTATCTCAAACATAATGTCAGAGCCGGCTATAATTTAAATAACTTCTTGTCTTAAACAATAATAAAGCTGAGTGGCAATGTTGGATCTCGCAAATAGACACGCATGTGTTACTGTATAAAATGATGATATCAGAGCCAAGTATATCTGATAAAAGGTATTTATTTACTTACTGTTATATACAAATGATATTATAGTCATATATGATGTTGTTGAATAATAAATTGATCCACTTTCCAAAATGCTTTACTTCCTTTGGTGAGCTTTACATAACTTGAAGTCGATGCCTCATTGTTCTTCATATGTGACCAGGAAATGATATATTAACTTGAAAAATGTAGCATTTCAAACAAGAATTATGGTGCTAATTAAGTTTCTAAAGAACAATAGTGCTAATTACAATTTCCATGAAGAAATAAAAAGTATATTTATGTAATCCTAGGGTATGTCTTTGAGGCAAAGGCAGACGCCACCAACCCAAGTCAATATAAAAAAATCAACATTCTCACATGTATGTCAACGACACATACTATTCCCTCTGCACGCAAAAGAATATCGTTTCCAACCTCAAACGGATTCACGTAAAACATGTGTAGGACATACTTAATGATGATGATATCAGAGCCAAGTATAATTAATAAAATGTATTTATATACTTACTTTTATAAACTAATGATATTAAAGCCAGATATATTTTTAAGAACTTCTTATCTTTAACAATAATAAAGCTGAGTGGCAATGTTGGATCTCGCAAATAGACACGCATAGGTTATTGTGTATAATGATGATATCAGAGCCAAGTATAATTAATAAAAAGTATTTATATACTTACTTTTATAAACTAATGATATTAGAGCCAGATATGATATTGTTGAATAATGGATTGATCCACTTTCATAGTTGCTTTACTTCTTTTGGTGAGCTTTACATAACTTGAACTTGATGCCTCCTTGTTCTTCATATGTAATCAAGAAATGATATATTAACTTGAAAAATGCAACATTCAACAAAGAATTATAGTGCTAATTAAATTCTAAACAACAATAGTGCTACTTACAATTTCCATGAAGAAGTAAAAAGTTGATCTTTGTTGTCCTAGGGTACGACTTTGATAGGCTTACAATAATTTCCACTCATGGCAGATATCAGTAACCTGTTTGAAATCAACGAAAAAGGATTTTTAACGCCCACTATCCTTTAGCAAGGGAGATTCGAAGATTATAAATGGAAAAGAATAAAAATGTAGTTATCATTTTTGTGGCCTTAAATAGAACTTACTTGATTTTAACTCTTCTAATAGATGAGACCTTTAGATCAAAAATCCTTGCTTCACATGCCTAAACAGTTCTTTAGGATTGAACAAAAAAAGCGGGGTGATTGCTTGTTAGAGGGGTTTGTACCGGTTATACCGGAGACGGTTCACTTGGCACTTCCAAAGAATGATTTGAAAGAAATTTCCAGAGTTTGGGGGGTAGATGTTCGATGACAGTAATGCTTGGTTTGAGCGCTTGTATGATCATATCGCAGATTTATAAACTGTAGAGGTTGATGAGAATCTTTTAAAGGTAGTCGTTTATTTCAGGGACCCTCGTATTGATGATATGTATTTAACGAGGTGGATATGACCCCGACCGTGGAGGAATATCGAGATTTGTTACAGATGAAAGCTCATCCAAATGCGAAGATTTATTGGCCAACGAAGAATTCTACTTGGGATAGCAATTTAGCTAAAGTATTGTGCCCCAGAGTGGAGGAAATCAGGCAAGATATCAATATGGAAGGGAAACGGGTTCCAGCTATTTATCTTATTAAGTTCACGGAGGAAAACTTGCAGCACGATAAGGGGTTGTCCTCTTTAGCTTTGTTGATATATGGCTTAGTGTAGTTTCCAAAGGAGTTGGGATATGTGGATAGCTCAACCATTGATTTGTTCAAGCAAGTGATCCATGGGGCGGATCCCTCGGTTACATTAGTGGCGGAGACTATCATTTCTTTGAACTACTGCAGAAAAAAGGGAGAAGTCCGCTTCAAAGGGTGTGCTCAATTGCTTAGTCTTTGGTTCCGAAGCCATTTTGTGGGCATCAAAGGATACAAATAATGTTACATAGACCCTCTCAAGAGGCCGATTATATAGCTTATAAGGATACTTAGTGGCCTCCACAAAAGTGTGTCAATCAATGGGTTGAATGGTTTTGATCCCTGAAATCAGAGGTTTGGATTGAAAAGTAAGTTTATGGGATTGCAAAAGACTCGATACCTGAGTGATGAGAATCATGGCTTCCTTTAGTTGGCCCCCACTCCTCGTACAAAGGCAACAAATTCTATATTTCCTTATCATATTAGAAATATATAAAATAACGATTGAGATTGCGACCCAGATACCTATCATGAGTGCCAATCCAGCCGACGATTTGTCGACCCCTTGCAGGGGTCATAAGGGCGCTTCCAAGCTTTTAAGAGAAAAATATGATATAACACCCGTTAGTTCTGTGGAATCAGCTCATAACAAGTATGTTCAAAAGAACAAGTATACACCTGGCGTGGCAGCCTTTGCTAATGGGATTAATCTCGATCCTCTCACTTTATAGAAGGTATTTTATACTTACTCTTATAAACAAATGATATTAGAGTCAAATATAATTAATACAAGATCTCGTGATAATTATATATGTAGGTGTAGTATATTGTCCCTCAAATTCTAAGGTTAAGTGAAAAAGAAATCGGAACTCCTAACTTGAGGCAGAGATTGATTGTTACCTTTTATATTAATTTCATTTGAGCCCCCAATATCAAAATCATGGCTTCGCCACTGTCTACATCTCCAAATCAACCTGATCATTGTTTACTTGAGATGATTATGCATTCAGCTCATGTTCCACCTCATCATCAACCTGCATCTCTTGATGTTGAAAGAGTTCAGTAGACATCCACTGAGTTTCATTTGTCGTTATCATATTGACAGTTTCTAATCTTTTTGTCCTCTTGACACAAGGCACGGCTAAGGTAAAAACAATATGGACTACCAATAAATCAAAAAAAGAGTCCTGCAAAATAAAACACCAACACAAGCCGTTAATTAACAACTGCTAGAGATCACCAAATTATATATATGTATATATATATATATATATTATATATATATATAATATATATACATATATATAAGCTAACACATATATAAATTTGTTATTAACGACATTGATATGTTATTTTCTTACTATTTGTTTTGTGAGAATTTATGTTATATTGAGAGAAACCCTAAATCATACCAAATATGATCATAAGTCAAAATCAGTTAATTATCTAGCATATAACTAGAACCCCCTTTTTTCTCCATCTCACATCAATGACTCGACCCGTTTCGCCTATAGGTAATTTTAGACAAGTTTCCTTTGAAGCGGAAAACCGGAATCCCAAGTATTGCCTGTAATAATCTATCCTCTTGTGCATACGATGATTCTTTCGCCACTTGAGGCGTTAATTTACCTACTAAAATATCATCCGTCTCCACCCAAGATCCTAGCATATAATAGTAGTAAAAATAATTTACTTTCTTATTTGTAAATTTATTTATAATCATATCTTCAAATTATTTAAAAAAAACCTTAAAAAAGCATTATTCTTAGATAAATCAAAAACTAGTTAAGCACGAGAGGTAAGGAATTCTTCCTTACTATATTATTCAAAAGATTTTTGTGAGAAAATAGTACATTTTTTTTTTTTAGATAGCCGAGAAAATAGTACTTGAACTTGACTAGACTAGACTAGCCTATTACAATTTGGGCTATGAGGCTTTAACCCCTCCCAAATTTCTAGTTCATATTGGACTTGTTGGGCCAATGAGCATTTTGGGCAAAGGATATGGAATCTGCTTAAACAAGCTATTTTTGGAACCGGCCAAACTTTCCTTCAATTCAAACTCCGAAGTTCTCATCACTCATCAGATTATGTTTGAAGAAAGTGAGAGGAAAACATCTTTTCATTTCTTAAGGCAACTTTAGAATTTACAGTTAGTATTTAGTCAGTACCTAGCTTTTGGTAGAGACTAAAGACTAAAAAAGGATGTGCTGTACAGTGACTGTGAAGAGCTCAAGGCTTCTAGGAAACTTTTTAGTCATACTATATCTTAATCTATTCCCAACCCATTAAGACTTTTCTAACACCCTCTTCAATATTGTTCCTTGGCACATGATAACCATCTCCTTCGTCAAGTAGGATCCGGTATACTTCCCATTCACGATCGCAGATCATGTGTCTCCCTATTTCCACCTGAGAATGTCGAAGTACAGTGAAATTATGGTTAGAAAATGGAAACAATGTTCATTTATGACATTTATTAATGGATAGAGGCTAATACCGAAAAGATCCCGGTGTTGAGATTCTTGAGAGCAAGAGTAATGTCATGAAAAACAAGAGGCCTGCCTCTGCCAGACAATTCAACAGGGTTTGCTACCAGCAACTCCATATCAGGGCCCCGGCTCACCAAAGCAACTCTAACAGGACGCCAAAGCTCCATCCTCAAACGAGAGCATAATGCATTTTGCTTATTGCGGTCAATGATCTTCTTGCCATCAGCTTGAACAATGAACAAGTCAAACTCACAGCTACCATTCGAATTTGCAAAGAATCGTCCATAAGAAACCTGCTATGAAATTTCATTTTTAGATGGAGCATATGTAGGAAATTGGAATATTGGGCAATCTACAATAGAAGCCAAGCAACAAAGATATAACAGTTCCATCAGGAAATTACAATTTCTAAATGAAATCCCAAGCATTGCCTTGTAGACACTCTAGAGTCTAGGCTTTCAGAAGGTAATGCTATGCGAATTTAAAGCATAAAACTTTCAAAAGTAGGAGACTAAGCCATTTAACTTAGCATGGATTGTTTTCTTTACATCAAGCAAAATACAAACATATAGGCTCAGGAATACAAAGGAAAACAAAATTCATACAAAAGTTAATAGTATAAGATATGTACCTGGATATTGTAGTCCTTTAGAGTTCTCATGATATCATATATAAGACCTTTGTGGTCCTGACAGAGGACTTGAATAAGTGTGTGAGAGGGGCTAAGGATATTGTCAACTGTAATTGATATGGGGTTTGAAGCAAGTAATCCACCAGGGTGACGTGCAGGCAGCTCTAAACTGAACAGGTCTGCTGTTATTGCAGAAGGAAGAAATGAAGTGCCTTGCGAACATGCAGTTATTTCTGGGCCGGCTAATTCAATCTCACAACTTTCCAATATATCACCTAATGCACTTTTCAAGTAATAAATTGTTTGACCCTGTCGTTCTTTCGTATGAAGAAGCTCCCTGAATTATGGAATGGATAAAAAAACACATTGAGTACATCAAAAAAGCATCTCAAAAGATCCAGAATGTCCTCTCTTTCTCTTATAGATTTCATCGAGACACACATAGACCAAACAAAGAGATTGCACCTGCATACCAACAAGAATATAAACAAAAATATTCTCTGGCAAACATGTAATGCCCCAGACAATTGATATGGCTAACACATCTTTTCTTCTTTAGAATTCACTTTCACTCCATCACAATGTGCATGGCTAGCCAGCACTTTACCGAGAGATTTGTTTTCTACAGTTATAAATTAGTTTCGAGATCAAGTATGACTTGGGGCATCGTACAACCTCAAGAATACAGAGCATTGACAAAACAATGTCCAGTGCCTTCACACATCTCTTATTAGAAAACAATGACTCAACAATTATATTTCCATTGAGTATCACATTAACGCAGAAACAAAACAACTTCAGTTCAGAAATTAGCAGGATTATTTACTTGCAAGTATTTTTTATGTTTAAAATCTGAATCAATGAATCACAAAAAAGTCGGCCATAATAGATCTAGTTTTCAATTATGTTGCTATATTCTTACAACTTTATTGACATTTGTCATCCATGTAGTCAGCTGACCTCATTTAAGTCGAAACAGGAAAACCCACTTGGTGAATCATGCAATCAATTTACTGAAAAAATTCTTAGTGCAATGGTGCATTCCATCATAAACATTTTTCTTTTCCTTCTAGAACAAACTATTATAGAAACAGTATCAACCACTTCAAAATATTTTCTGTTGCTCTATGCCATCCGTATTAGCGGAGCAAGATAATAGTATAAAATTAGTCGATGTGCAATAGCATTGCCAATGAGTGTCACCACCATTTCAAGATCATTTTGTCTCAATCAAAAGTTGATACCAACGGAAAAGTCAAAATATTTTCAATCTCATGTTAACCACATAATTAACATTTCTCCCCTTTCTATCATGTAAATCACAAGCTGTTTATCCGTACCACTTAATTACCCCAATCAGCTGATTTTCTGGAGAAACCATTTATAAAAACATTCCAAACTTTTGAGTCATGAAATTTCAAAAACTTATATATTCCCAATATGTACCAAATCAACAAAGAATCAAGCAATAGTGCAAAGATTAACAATGTAAAGTAGCTGTCATGTTAAACGAAAAGTTTTAACTGACAAACCTGGTATCGGTGATAAAAAAGAGGTCCATTACTTTTCCATCTGGAGTAGTGGTTACTTTCACTCTCTTTATTGTAAGCTCCAGCTCAAAAAGCACCAGAGTTACATCTACCAAAAAATAAAAAGTGAAGTGATGTTAACACAAGACATGGAAATCAATTACCTTAAATAGAAAAGAACTCTTGTAGAATCTCATAAATCAGAAGCCACCACTCAAGTGCAGAATGGTAAGCCACTACCCATAAGTAACTAAAACAAAGGAAGAGAAATATGACCTACTTAAAAAGAACTTTAAAGAAAAAACAAACAGTCAATGATAGAAATATAAGCAGATATACTTCCACTCAAAAACTCTATCCTGGTATGTTGAAACTTGAACTGCCTAGTGGCTAACAGATCATCTTGCTATCAAAGCTTGTTCACTAAGAGGGACACAATGGTAAAGTGAAAACCAATAATCAATTTCCATTAGAGTATATACTTCAGGGAAGAGCACCTGTCCTCCTCCTAAAAAAGCTTAAACTCTACAACAACTCTCATGTCCCCTTTTGATACCTCTTTTCCTTCAACAAATGCCCCCATGTCCCTTTTTGAAACCTGATTTCATCTTAAAAATGCTCCGATGATCATTCTGTAGGCAATTTCAATACTCGAATTTCCAATTATTTAGTTAAAAATCCAACCCCCAATCAAGTTACAAGATTGGAATGAATTAGTTTCCCTTCTAATAATCTATTTTAAGTATTCTTATTCAGCGTTCACCAAGACTCATACCATTCCCTCATTATTCTTGCCATCCTATTGGCCTTACCATCAGTCAGAAAACACTCTTGTGGTAGAAAGTAACCATGCAATATCTCTACCAAGGAAAGATGAAACCTAAAATGGAAAGCTTCTTCTCAAATTTCTTTTGCTCCCATCAACGTATTACCAGCAAGGCAGCAACATAGAACTATGAAACTTATCCAACTGAATACTGATAACTATCTTTAATAGCAGCACAACCAAATTGGCCGCAAAAATCCTTTTTTGCTGTCAAGTTCTAAAAGGAGGGGATAAACTACAAAGCTTAATTTAAAAATCTTAAGCAACAAGGCAAAACCATTCCAAACTTGTTTTAAGTATAAAATTTTTTCTTTTTAGAAAGTAACTAATTGCTTAACTGACCAGCATCACATTTTCCTAAAATGAATATGAAAGAATAGAAAGATTACCATGTAATAGGCCTTTTCTATCGCAAGAACACCAAAACTTCAGAAGGAACACATCCAACAGCTTTGGCTGCTGGTTTGTAGGCAGGTAATAGTCCATTCCAGAAGTCGAAAAATAAGATGGACAAACTTCCAATAGCCTTTTTTCCAGCAAATCCCACCTTGTGTTTGATTTCCCAACCACCCAAAGCACTATGTAGCACCATTTCCCATCTGTTGAAAAATCTTATCCACCAAAAAAAAAGAATTCAATATAATCAATATATTTACTTGTACTTCCAACTTTTTTGTATTATAAACAAAAAGAAATGGAAAAGGATAATAAAAATACATCAATATGATATATTATATCATTAGGAACCATGATCAATCAAGAAATTTGGCTTGCAAAAAGCATTTAAAAACACACACACACACAGAAACAACAAAGGAATGTTCAACCAGTTAGAACTTTCTATGGGAAGGTAAAGATTAAAGAAAAAGAAAACAAAGAAAATCATTTTTTTGGGATAGGTATAGAAAATCAAATGACCCATTATTTACTTTTTTGCTACAACTTCAGGAGAAAAAAAATCTAAAATTTATAATATTAGAAGAAGGGATTGATGAAGCT
>AWWV01012617.1:0-40952 GCA_001974805.1 Corchorus capsularis
AACCAAAAAGCAAAATAATCCTACACAAATCACAGCCTAACCCAGTTTTATCAGGGCAATTAACTGAAATCACAGTGGAATCCCCTGCTTTCTCTCCTGGACTTATCACTACAACATCTTCCCTCAAAATGCCCATCTTTCCCTTCTCTTCTCCACTCTTTATCTCAACTCTGTTTTTTCCCCTGTTTCTTAACTTTCTTTACTTCCAAAAATATGGAGTTTTTCCCCAAAGTTCCTCTCTTTTTGTTTATCCTCTGCCAGTCTGCCTCTGTTATTTATGTTGTTGTTTGATTTTGAGGCAAATGGATTGGAGTTTCCGTCAAAAGGCGTGAACAGAAACAAAACAGAACTGAGAAAAATATGAAAAGAGCTCTTTTCTTTCACTGTTTCTTTTACTTCTTTATATATAAGATATTTTACTTTCAATTTCAATTTATCGTCCTTTTCTTTCAGTATTTAAATTTTTTAGACAAGGAGAATATTTATAATTTTTCAACTTTTTTTTTTTAAAGTTTGAAACGTGGTGTTGATTTATTTATTGATCACGAGAGATGCTGAGATGAATATTCGAACGTGGCCTTTTGTAATTTGATTCTGAATCTTCAAAGTCAATGCTACTTCTTAAACTTTGAGATTCGTAGTCCATAATTAGAAATAAAAGAAAAAGGAGAGAATAAACTTGTTTTTATGGTAAATGGAGACTTATTTGGATAATTTAGTTTCATAACACCAAAAAAGGGGAAGTTTCTGTTGTCATGTATGAATCTCACTCTAATTTACAAATTCCAAAAATGGGTCAAATATCGATTTTTAACTATTTTAGTATGTGTGTGTTTTTTTATATTAATGGAGATTAACTAATTATTATCACAATTGTTTTCCACTGTAACTATTAATTCAGAGAGCTTCCAATACAAATGAGACTCAGCATGTTAGCTATGCCATCAATCAGACAATCACTAAAATCATATTTCAATATCGGCGGAGAAACAATTATAGATTTTTTTTTTTTTGCCATTAACGATCGGACTAGAGATCCTAGGGCTAGGTTTGAGCTACCTTTCTCTTCTTGTACTAGAAGAAGTAAAAAAAAAAAGGTGTAGACTTCAGCGCTCTCATTGTACTTTCACTTTTGGATGTGACGTTCCCAATGATTTCTGATCATTGGATTCAATATCTAATTTCCTTACCGTCCGATACAATAAGTTTTAACCTGCTGAACAGGTTTTAAAAACCTTTTGGACTGAATTTGTATGTGGTTATCCTCGTAATAGAATTTTACACCTTTTTTATTTCACCCGTTGATATCAACAAAATTTTTTTCTTAAGATTTTATACGTCATATATTTTGGGGAAAAAAAATTCTTAAACGCTATCTTTAGACTAGAAACTTTTAATATCTTGAACCAATATTAGTCAAATTTTATTTTTGAATCAATACACTTTTTTAAAGAGAATTGCTTCCCAAGCAAAAGAGAGAGTGACAATTGCTTTATAAAAAAAGAAGGTAAAGAAAGATAAAACATCCTGTTTAAAACAATTAATTCTTTCTTAAGAAAAATACAACATTTGACGGAAATTTTGTAAAGCATCCTATTAATTTATTTATTTATTTCAAGGAGTAGTCAAAAACAACACCAATAGGATTAAAGACTTTGCTTGTGGTTGTGGCACCATCCTTTAAGAATGGGTTTTTGCTTTGGTAGGTAGTTTGGGTGATGGTAGGTGGTAACATTTTGTTTTCATATATATTGGGTTTCTTTTGAGCAAGCATAAGCATATAAACAAATAAAACTATTTAAAAATGCAATTTTGTGAAGTAGCTTTAATTTCTTGCTTTTCACCTTTCTTTCTCTTATAGATATCAACTACTACTACAGTACTACTATACTATCATCTTACTTGGCATACTTAATTCTTTTGTTTTCTTTTTCATTTTCTCCCTTTTTTAATATTTAAAAATTGGTTTGTACAATTTTTCCACAATTCTTCACTTTTATTTTTTCTTTTTCCACGTCTCGAACTTTTGTGAGAAGAGATTCCCCTTTCAATGAGGAATAAATAGTAAAGAAAAGAATACAAAGATGGTTATAATTTTGCATTCAATTGGACTTGGGTTTCAACTTTCAACTAAAAAAAATTATTAAGAAAAACAAGCTTTAGATCTTGATTTCAAATTAAAGATTTCTTGAAGTTTTTCTTCTAACATATACTTTTACTTTTTACCTCTTATCAATCATTGTGACATTCTATTATTGTTGTGTGTTTGTTAGAGTGGTAGTATCTTATATCGCTTAAATGTGACACAAGTAAGCCTTGTATTCAAACCCAGCCTCCACCTATAGCCAATTGGATTTAGAATTAGAATGCTTGACATGGTATCAAAGTTCAGGTCTGTCCCATTGCCCCAGACTCGGTTGTCCACATGTGCCGAACGGCACAGTACTTTCATACTTAGCAGCTGGCGAAACTCAAACACAGATCAACTCAACATCCCATTCAACTTCCGTACACTTGGGCCTGGACAAGCCTTAAGCCCACACGGGAATCCACCTTATGGGCCGACTAACACTATAAATAGGGTACAATTCTCTCATTTATTCTCTAATTGAAAACCCTTAATCTCTAAACCTAACTCCTTAACATCCTCCAATACTTGGACGATCTACTGACTTGATCGTCGGAATGCAAACGCAGGAACCAAACTGCACTCTTAGGTGTCTTGTTGTTTTGCAGGTCTTCCACCTTCTAAGTTTCAAAGGCTAAACTTGACGATCTACAAGGATCCTCGTTGATAATTTAAGCATCAACAATGACACCGTCTATGGAAACTTTCGAACAGAAGCTATGTCTACCCCAAACACTATCGATCAACAATTTTCACATAAAGACAACATTGGATTGGAGCTCTCTCCTGAAACACCCGATGTACAACAACCCAGAAATAGTATGGCAGGATTCAAATTAAAGAACTCTTTGCCAAAGATCAAGGATAATTTCGGATGCATGTGAGTCCTAGTCGAACTCTTTGCCGAGGGGGTCCAGGTTTTCCACCTTCGGACGTATGTTGCAGCTTTTCACTAGCTCGGTAGCATACAAACTATCATAGCAATAATTCCATGTGAAGTCTATTCTTCATGTTTTACATGTGGGTTTTGCTTTCATAAGGTTGTTTTTTATTTATAATTGGGAATTGAATCTTCTACAATTATAGGAGTAATAAAGATTTAGAATGAGATTGAATATCAACGCATCTTATTTCCCAACAAATTAAGACTTGATCAATGGCATAATTAATCAACCTTCCAAAGCTTCCACATCTTTAATTGCATAGAAAGCTTAATTAGGCATTGTTCTCTTTTTAGTATTTCTTTAAGTCTAATTAACTTCTACATTAACATTTTTCTTAAATTAGTAACTATATGTTTTATGAATTAAAGGAAAATCAATATGCTAACTGAGATTGGTTGAGTTGGTAAGACTTTGGACCTATGCTTGTAAGGTTTGGGGTTCGAGTCATGCTAACGGTCCTTGTTGGTGGGTGATCTGTAAGTATCATTGTAAGTCCTCTCTGAGACTTATGTCACGCTAACGGTTCTCGTTGGTGGATGATCTATAAGTACCACTGTAAGCCCTCTCTGAGACTTATGGCATACCTGATCCTGAACTGAGACAGCCTCCCTTTACCTAAACTTTTTTTTCAAAAAAAAAAAAAGGAAAATGGACATATCCAATTTCATAAATAAGTTACGTAAATATTCCTCATTAAGTAATATATGATAGATCTCCTACTTTATTTCGTATAATAATAATCTTCTAATTTAGGATAAGCTAATAGCTCATTATAGTTGTCAAGTAATTGTTTTACCATGCAATCGATATGAAAATCTCTATATCATGCCTTTTTTTTGTTGGATTCAAAACATGCAAGGTTCCATAACGGTCAAGTTATTCCAATAAATTTAGAGAAATTAGGGAAAGAGAGTACATGTTAGAAAAATAAGAGAGTACTATGGGATTATTAATTGTACCCTTTTTTCCTTACTATTAGATGTCCATCGAATAAACAAATAAATATATATTAATATTACTTCCAAAATATGATGAATGTTTTAAAAATTGACTAAGTAGTGTAAACATTAATATACCAAGGGTTTTTTTTTTTTAATATACCAAGGTTTAGGGAGCAAACAATTTTTTTTTTGGTGGAAAGGAGCAAACAATTATTGATTATACTATATGAATTCATGGAACTCATAGGTAATGAGATTTGAAGACCATTCGCACATGATCGAAGATATTGGATTCCAATTGCGTATGCGACTTTATTCTTGCATTAGCCTTTTTCTATTTTTCTATAGAAGGAATAGAAAAGAAGTACTTTCTAATTTCTATGTACTCAAAAGAAAAAAAAAACTTTGAGTTTGCTAAATGTTTTTATTCCCTTTTTGATGTATTTATATTTGATTTTTAATTTTTTCTATTCTTTTTTTTACTATTTATTCCATTTACTTTTTTGCAAATAATATATGTAAAATTAAGTATACTAGTCCTCACGTGGCGTTGCATGTGAGCAATCTGTTTTAAATTAAATTAAGATTAAAATCTTAAGCATATTACTAACTTTTTTACAAAAAAAGAAATCATACTACTAATTTTGTCCTAAAGAAGCCTATTATGAGAGCTGGAAAAATTTAACTCGAGTGCGGGTATTCGACCTGACCGTCTGAAACCAAACCTAATCCAACCCGATTCGATCAAAAAATTCGCTCAATCCGAAACCGAAATGACCTGACCACAAATCCTTAATGACCGGCCCGAACCCGATCAACCCGTGAGATTAATCCGAAATTACCCGAATTGAGATTAATTATATTTATTAAATGACCCGAATTCGAAAAGACCTGAAGTTGAAAATCGGTGGCTCAAACCCGAAATTATTGGAATCATATGACCCGAAACCGAAAATAGACACGAACCAAAATTGACCCAAACCCAAATGACCCAACATTTGAGCGATCGGAACCCAACCCAACCTGAAACTGAAAATTAACCAGACTCTTATAACCCAACATTTTCTTAACCCAGAACTTACCTAACCCAAATCCAACATGACCAACCCATTTGTATATACATTAAGTTTTATTATCAAAGTAACAAAAGAAATTATCCCACATAAATGAAAAATATTAACAAAATTAAACAACATATTTAAACCACAGCAAAAAATTAATTATAAGTCAAATAAAATAATTGCACGTTAGGGAAATAATAAATTTTAATCATAATACATTAAACTATCAGATAGAAAGATGTCAATCACAATAAATTTTTAAATTAAAATGGTAAAAATAAAATAAATATAAAATATTGAATTTAATTAAATGAAAATAGAGTTTTAATAGAATAAAACTGTATATAAAAAAATTTAATATATCTAAATTTTTATTAAAAAATAGTAAAAAAATAATTATAAAGATATTAGGTTTAATTGAATAAAAATAGAGTTTTTGGTAGGATAAAATTATGATAGTTAAGTAATGACATTTAAGAGGATATAATGGACTATTCAAAAGTTTTACAAAACTCGTACTTTTATATATAGTATAGATATAGACAGATATATTTGCCAAATGGAGGCTCTAATTTAATTGTTTTGAAGATGCCAAAAAGCATTTCTATATATTGGATATATAAGCCAAGATTTTTTAAAATAAATAAATAAATATCACAGAAGCAATAATTTGATGAAATTAAGATGGTTTCCTTCATCTTCAATCAAATGCTAATAAAAAGTACTAATAAATAGGACATATATACATCATAAATACAATTATACAAAAGCCCAGCGTTTGTGCTTTTGTAGTGAAGTAGCTTTCTATTGATATGTCATCTTCATTAATCCCAAATGAATTTTCTTTTGTTGGATGCCATTTTGTTTCCTTACTCTATCAAATTGGGATTGAAATCATTTGGAATGAGATTGGTTGTCATATTTCACATAATCAATTAGATTCTTAACAAAATTTCTTTATCTTATTATCTATTTTTCCGATATATATAAGGAAGCCTAATAAGTAAATGATTTGAAAAAAGATATGAGTAATCTTTTTTTTTTTATGAATCCTTCGATCTCTAGTAGCCACATTGAACCTGACTAGTCAGAGTGGAGTCATCTCGGGCCCCAATTAGAGGAAGCTCTCTTGGTGCTTATTTTCTTCATTTACAAGATTCAAACTTGAAACTTTGCTTAATAGCATTGGTTAGTGTATAGTGTACACATACTACATTTCTTAATTAATATTAAAAAATATACCCTAAAAATACACAATATTAATTAGTGGGCTGAAAATTCAAATCATCTTTTCAAATTTGCAAAATACTAGTTGTCAACTATGCTTTATTGTGACCTAATAGTTGATGGTTTCTATGATTCATTTTTCTTGCTTAAGCATAATTTTAATTTTAACGATATAATTTTTTTAAAAAAAAGACAACAATTATATATATAGTTCTTTCTTCTTGTTTAAAAGATTAATTTTATAAAATCAACTAATTATAATTTCAAGCGGCATTTAGATATGAAGAAAGAAGTGTCTTGAAGTCCCATCATTCAAATTTCATATGAAAATTATGTATAACTTGTTAAATAACTCCACCTCCAAATTTTGTCAAGATTAATGTTGATGCGGCATATTCCAGGTTGCTAGAGGTTTGGCTTCTTTGGCTATGGTATTAGAAAGAAGTGTTGTTTTGATGTGTGCGGTCTTGAAGATGGATCATATGCCGTTGGAAGGCTTTCCATGCTAAAACGTTGGCCATTCAATTCGACTAAATAGCCATTTTGCCCTCTGAACTTTGCAAATTTAGGTCAGTTTGCCCCCTGAACTAATAATTGTGCCACATTACCCTCTTAATTTTCAAAATCAAGCCAAATTACCCCCTGCCGTTAACGCCGTTAGTCACGTGCCATCACGTGACTAACGGTTCCGTCAGCCTTCAGGTAATTGTTTACATGGCGCTGACGTGGATAATCCACGTCAGCTAGGTGGGCCAATGGGCGGCATTTAAGTTAAAAAAAAAAAAGGAAAAACAAAATGAAAAAAGAAAAAGAAAATAAAAAGAGATCTTCTCTCTCCATTGTTCTTCTTCTTCCTCGATCTTCCTCATCGTTGAAAACCAGAGCTCCCCAATACTTTAAAATTCAACTTTTATTTTCTTGGAATAATCATCTTCAATGCCATTGCCATTACCTAGCCTAACTCTCACAACAACCCTCAACCGATTCCATAAAGTGGGCCTCATCCCATCTCCATCTCCTTCAACATGTCTCATCAAATTCACCAATTTCCAGAGTTTTCCATCAAATACAAGGCTAAGAAAAACCTTCAGACCTACCAGCATTTGCCACTTTCCTAACACCCAAAACAATTACATTTCTCTTCTTGTTGATTCTTCCGCTTCTGGGTTTCATCGTTTGGAGGAAATGATGATGGTTTTCGATAGTTATATTGTTAGGGCTTTCTTTGTTTCACTTCTCGGCTTTGTTTTTCTTTTCTTTTCATTGTACCCAAACCGACGCCGTTAATGACATCGAAATAGGACAACGCTCACCGGAAAAAGGTCCCAGCGCTAACGTCATCATTGTCGGTGCCGGTGTTGCTGGTGCTGCTCTGGCTCATACTCTTGGCAAGGTAAGTTGTGTTGACTTTGAATAGTAAAAGAAATTATTTAGTATTTCCTTATGTTCGTCATGTTCTTTTTCGTTAATTGATTTTGTCAAATGGTGTAATCCTTGAGTTAATTACAGAGATTAAGATATGTTCATCGAAAAAATTGGGATTTTTACGAGATTTGGTTACTAAGAAAATTTTGAGTTTTCATTGCTTTGCCTTGAAATATTGTTGATTATTGCCTGCACGTAAGCCACAGCTTTAAGAAATTGGCTTGTTTGGAATTATTTTATTGTAACTGTAACAATCGATCAACTTGGAATTGGACTTTCAAGTTTCAATGGCGTAAATGGTCATGAAAAAGATAGTACATCTTTTTTAAGTGTTTATCTACTTAGAGTCTTAGTCTAATGGGGTTGGTTTTAATTTTAACTACTAATTAATGTTAACTGCAAATTTGGATCCAGATGGTTTGTAAGATTCTGAAAAAGTTTTAAGTTATTTAGTGCTAATTCAACTAAAATCCTAGTACTAATACAGGATGGAAGGCGAGTTCATGTAATAGAAAGAGACTTGACAGAACCTGACAGGATTGTTGATTGATTGTTAAAAGCAAAGCTTATTAGCTGGAGGAAATGTGTTTTCAACGATGAGGGAGATCGGGGAAGAAGAAGAACAGTGGAAAGATCTTTTATTTTCTTTTTCTTTTTCTCATTTTTTTCCTTTTTTATTTACTTAAATGCCGCCCATGGGCCCACCTAGCTGACGTGGATTATCCACGTCAGCGCCATGTAAGCAATTACCTGAAGGCTGACGGAACCGTTAGTCACGTGATGGCACGTGACTAACGGCGTTGACGGCAGGGGGTAATTTGACTTGACTTTGAAAATTAAGGGGGCAATGTGGCACAATTATTAGTTCAGAGGGCAAACTGGCTTAAATTTGCAAAGTTCAGTGGGTAAAATGACTATTTAGTCCATTCAATTCGGTCTTGTAGAGGCAAAGAGAGGCGGGTTTTAAACTTTTAATCGAGTAGTTTTGGAATCTGACCTCGTTGGCATCAATGGGGGGTTGTTATAAGTGACATCAATCAAAGTATTGCTTAGTGACTTTCATGCTTGTTCGATCACGGCAATCAATAGAAAGGAAAATCTCTTTTCTCATGAGCTAGCTAATTAGTTGCATTCTAGTTTAGGGGAAAAGGAAGTTTGGAGACATGCTTTGCTTTTGGGCTTTCGTAATCTTGATATTTGATGGATGGAAATGCAGTATTTTACCCCAAAAAAATAAGTAATTGAATAGGCTAATTGTTCAAATAATGGCTTAACTTTTGTAAAAGTACTCAGTAGGGCTCAGTCTTTCACTTTTGTCAAATGAAGGCCTGACATTTCAATTTAGACTCAAACAAGGACTTGGCGTGATTGTTAACTACTAAGACGATAAAATACCAAATTGGTGGAAAATCAACTGAAATTGGCCTCCAACGAAAGCGGCAAATCGTGCGCCTGATGCACACTAAAATGTCGAAGCTACAGTGTTGTACCAACACTGTCGCTTAGCGTTATCTTCCTTTTTATTTTTTTATTACTTTTTTATTTTCAAATCTAACCTTTCTCTTTTTCTTTTATTACCTTTGTATCCTTTTACAATTTTCTATATACATGATTTGATTAATATTTACAATTAAATTTTAAATCATTGTGAAGAAATTATATCATTAAAAGGGTTAATTGAGACCTTCAAAATAAGATCAATATTAAATATGCATTTTCATATATATTTTAATAATTATTTTGAAGAAATAATATGGAGTAAATTAACTTAACACCAATTTGGTGTTGAATACATTGAAATGGAAAAAAAAATTTAGTGTAAAAATATTCTAAAAAGATTCCTTTTTAACTAAAATGGTGTAAGTTTTGGTGTCAACCATTGGAGATATTCTAAAGAATTAACACATGACATTAGAAAATGGAAATGTCGGATCCGAGCTAAAATTGAAACATTGGACCTTGTTTTGACATATTGGAAAGTTATGTTATAATATAAATAACTTTTCAGTGCAAAAAAAAAATTTGGAAAGTTAGGCCCTGAATCAAGTATTTTTACAAAGATTAGACCCTTATTTAATCATTTAACCAGTCAAGTAATATACTCCAACAATTGGAACAAATCAGACGGCCGAGAGAACGGTGTTGTCAAACTTGGACCGGACCGGCCGGTCGAACCGACAATTGAAACAAATTAGACGACTGAGGACAGTGTTGTCAAACCCGGATCGGACCGGCCGGTCGAACCGATTCAACCGGGATCAGGAGGCCTGTCTGGTCCGGAGAGGTGGGGTTAATCGGGGACTGTTTTGCCCGGTCAAGATTCGGTCAACAACCGGTTTAACCGGTGGTGGACCCGGACCGGATCGAACCGGTCTGATATGATTTTGATGGGAAAAAATTTAGAGAAAAATTTGATATCCATGGGATTCGAACTCCTAACACTTAATGAGCAAAAACTCTTGTTTTAAAACACCAAACCAAAGATTTTTATTTGATATATTTGCACCATATATAATATTTATATAGAGAATATTAATAATATAATATATTTTAACTATCTTATGATCCGGCTGGTTGAATCGGTTAAACCGATTGACCCGGGACCCGATGGCCTCAACGGGCCAAGAGCCGGGCCGGGTATGATAACATTGCTGAGGAGTGAGGATTGAAAACTCATGAATTTCAACTGAATTCTGTTTATTAGTAATTTTTAAAATCAAATTGAGTTAAAGTAAATAATCAAAATTAAGAAATAAATGTTTAAATCAAGTCAATTTGACTTGGCAATTCGTGTTATGACACGATACGACACGGGTCGACACGAGACACGTTTAGTCGTGTTCGTGTTTGACTTATCGTGTCTCGTGTCTGTATCGTGTCGGACACGATTAAGATTATCGTGTTTCGTGTCGTAATCGTATCTTGAAACGATTAACACGTTTAAGACACGAGTGACACGTCTTAATTAACGGGTTAACACGATGACACGAAAGATCTGTTATACGACACGTTAAACACGCCTAATTAAAACCCTTAAATAACTTATATTTTGAATTTCTAATATAACCAAATAATTATTATAAAAAAATATACTCAATTATCTTTAATTATATATATAATTATATATATAGTTTAGTTAATTGAAATATTTGAAAAAGTTGTATTATGTCAAACGTGTCGTGTGTCGTGTTAAGACCTATTACATGGCTTAATCGTGTTGTGTCGTGCCGTATCCCGTGTATACGTTTCTAAATAGGTTTCGTGTTCGTGTTTGGATTTCGTGACACGATTATTAATCGTGTTGTGTTCGTGTCATACCTAATATGTGTTTATACCATATGTAAACACGACACGAAACACGGATTGTCGGGTCTAAATTTTCACGAAACTTTGAAAATAACCAAAATTAATAAATTATCGTCAACAATAAAAAAAGAAAATTTAGACGGCCCGAAGGAAACGACGAGCTTCATCATGACAGCGTTCTTAATAAACCGATCTCATTTCCAAACAAAAACACGTAAAACTAAAGTTAACACGATATAATCGTTTCCGGATAATGTGGACGATTGTCGCGATAAATTGACGGTAAATTCGGTAAGTCATAGATCAACTAACTCTGCTAACGCTCTGAATCTTTTCCCTTAAGATTGCACCACGTGGAAGATCGTTATATGCTGTCCCAGCACGTGCTTTTCACTCAAGTCGAGAGAATATTCAGTGCATCAGTCTCAATGTTCTTATTTTGCACCAGGAATCGGAATCAGCCACGTCACACTATTCATTGACTTTTTAATTTGACTTGTCTGTACCGACATTTGGCCTTTGGGGTAATTTAATGAAATGGCGGGCTTTATTACAAAAAAAAAAAAATGAAATGGCGGGCTAAGGGGGCTAAGTATAATCGATAAAAAAAAAGTAAGCAATTTTTCCTGCAGTAAATATTTATTTAGAAGGGTTTTAACCTTTCAAACTCACTCAAATGGATCCATCTTCAATCAATAAAAATTGGAATGCTCTGAGTCTAGAATAAATAAAAACAAAAAACTTATCCATGGTTATAGAATAAGATTTTAAGTTTGTTTAACTTCCGCTCCCCTTCTTGATTTCTTTTTTGAGAATTTTGTATAATTATTTTTGGAGAAAACATTTTTTCTTTTGATAAAAATCTTCATATGAGACTCACACTGTGGAAGGATGGAAATAAAGTTGATTAGTTAGAATGGATTTGAATAATTTTTCTTGAATAGTTTGTTTAACATCATACATCATGAATCAAATGAAAATATATATCAGTAGCTAGTAATATACTATCAAATTGCGAATATATGTGTAAATTTGTTGATTTAAAATTTGAAAACAAGACTAAAATTAGTAGTTGACATGACATTTAAATGTTACTAACTTAAACAACTATTTTCCGAAACATATACTATTTGACTTAGATTTTTATCATATAATAATATAATAATCTCAAAAAGTATGATTAAATTTAAAACTCCTCTTTTACAAATAAATAAATAATTTATTTATTCTCTCCTACTATTAAGGTATAATAACAAAATGATTGATATATCATGAAATCTATATTGCTTTCAATCTGAAAATTATTCTAAAAAATCCAATCCAAAATGAAAGTTGCAAAAATCTAATCTTATGGAGAACCTTATCCATAACAGGATTAATTTATAAAGTTGTCCAAATTACACATATTTTTCTAGATATACGAGTACTATATTTTGGGGCATTGTCAAATCATTGCATCAATTATTTAATTCCTTTACAGATGAGATTATTCCTTTATGGGAATTTTGTGATTTGGGAGGTGATAAATCATTAGAAAGGATCGTACTCTGATAATAAGACTAATGAGGCAATCACTAAATTTGTTGGCATTAAAATTTAGACACAAATTTAATCTAAGGTTTAGTCCTTATCAAAATACTAGTAAAGTTCCAAAATTAAGATATTTAGATATGGTTTTGTACGATACGGAATGATACGGGTTTTATCGTGTTTGTGTTTGGACTTAATGTGTTTCGTGTTTAATCGTGTCAGTACGATTAAGGAAAAACGTGTTTCGTGTCATAACCTATAAAACACGGCTAACACGAAGTGTTACACGGATAACACGTTTAGTTAATCGTGTTATCCGTGTCAACGCGTTAACTGCTAAAACGATAACACGTGTAGTAAACGTTTATAACTTTATATGTTTGTTTAAAGTAAAATACCACTTTGACCTTTTGAAAATAATAAAAAATCATTAACATTGTGTAACTTTATAAATGTTTTAGGGAGATTTTTGGTAATTTTAACATGTTTAAATTATTCGTGTTAAAACGTTTAACTCGTGTTAGTCGTGTCTTGTCGTGTTTTTGGTTACACGCTTAAAAAATCGTGTTTAGTCGTGTCGTGTCGTGTACACGACTAATAAACAGTTCCCGCAAACGTTTTTAAGACCATGACACGATTAGTTATTCGTGTCGTGTTCGTGTTTAGCCATATACTCCTAAATTATGCACGTTTATACGACACGAAACACGAATTGGCAGGTCTAGATATGGTTATAGAATTTCTTTGAGTTTTCATTATATTAGTGGTTGTTCCGATAAAGAACATGGTGTGTTAGTCCTACTACTAATAATTCCTTATGTGATGGCATGAAAATTTCCTTCAAATTGGAAAATATAATATTAATATACTTTATGTCATTCTTCATATGTAGAACTGTTCAAGGGTCGGGCTACCCGTTCAAGCCCGTAAGCCCGTCCTATGTTTTAAAGGGTTTGGACAAGAACTTTAAGCCCATTGGATGGGTTTGGACAAAAATATCAAGCCCATTAATTAAATTGGTCGGGCTTGGGCATAAAAGTGAAAGACCAAGCCCGGCCCGGTTAAGGAAATATGCTTTTTTTATTATTATTTTTTATTTATTGATATATAATATATATTAAATATAATTTATACGTACACCGTATCTTAAATGAGAAAAATATGAATAATATATGTAGAAAATCTTATTATCATTAAAAATAATATATTATAGGTAGTATATATCATATTTTATATTTACAGTTATATTTATATAATTAATTAATATAATATAATTCTTAAAATAATTATTAAAAAAATATTAAACGGACTTTTGGACGGGCTTTAGTCTAAGGATTTGATAAATGGGCCGGATTTGGATAAAAGTTTGAGACCCGTTTTATAAATAGACCGAGCTTGGACAATACTAATGGTCTTAATCTAAAAGCTAGCCCGACCCGACCATGAACAGTTCTATTTATGCTATACTAACAAAACAAATTGCATGAAGTCATGATTTTATAATAGGATGACATAAGTGATAAGACTTTTTTTTTTTTGGTACATACTTGTCACTTTTTAATTAATTCTTGCAAGTAACAAGTTGCAATAAAAAGCTTTTAACCGATCTTTTGGTAGGAGGTAAATTGAAGGTGGTATACGCCCTAAAATTGTAAAAATTACCATACATATATGTTTTACGTCCTTTTTTTTTGGCAATTATGTTTTAACTTTTACGTCCATTTTAACTCGGCATAGAGTCCTCTAATGATGATGGAAAATATTACTATATTTCTAATTTTTATGTGAATCTCACATCACATGGGTAATTTATATGCAAAAGATTATAAGATGTCTTCAAACAATATATACTTACCATCCCAATTATAATGGATTTATGGTGCAATTAAGATTTTCTTTTAAAGAAAAAAAATAATTGTATCAAGTTTGCCGATAAAATTAAAGAAAAGTCAAATTGAAAGGGAGATAATTGCTACTACTATAGCTTAGGAAACATGGGACCATGGAGTTTAATACAGGTATCGACGGATATATCGAACGGATATATCGACGGATATATCGAGGTATCGATGAAATTCAAATATAAGTGGTCCAAAATGCACTAAAATGACGCATATTTATAGTAAACGTTTGAATTTTGCCTTGAAATTTTGACCAATTCTTATTTACATATTTTCACATGTTTTAAAATCAAGATATGATAAATAGAGTATATGTAGACATTATTTTTTTTTATTTTTTTTGATATTTTTTACTGCGAAAAGTGTATATAATATGTATAAATCAACTATACTAATTTAAACACACATTTATTTTATCTTCAAAATGATATTTACCAAATTAACCACTTCATTAAATGTAAAAAATTATATGATTTCTTTTCTGAAGCTAGAAATTACTAGATCATATTTATAAATGCATCAATTTACATTATTTTAGTCACAAAACACAATCCAAAGCACAAATACAACCTACATTGAATTTCTTGGAGACTCAAAATCACTACTACCGTAGTTACCACTGCTATAACTTCTACTAGGCATGAATGTATCATCTCCCCCGGGGCGGTAATCCAGTTAAAATATTCAAGCCATGACATATAAGGTTTATAAACCACCATATAATTGTGCACATATTCCAAATATGCCTCTCGACTAATACTTGTTAGCCATCCAATAGGGGGGCACTCACCCGAAACAGCGTCCGCGTTTGGCTGTTGCATCGGATGCTCATTATAAGTCAGTTGTTCAAGTGGATACTCTGGATACATGTTAGATGAAATCGATGATTCAAACTCATTTGCTCCAGATCTGGTACCATAACTAGAATTTGATTCAAAATGCCCTCCATATCCAAATGAACTAGATGCAGTCGTTAAACTCATTGAGCTAAACTCATCAGTGAGTTCACGCATTGCTCTTCTCCCTTTTCTATTTTTGGCCCCATGCACAGCTCTACAAGATCCATGATTTTCATCTTGTGTTGCATGTGTGAAATCTGCCTCACATGGAAAAAGACTGTATGGTACATAATCACTCCCATAATTGTCACCATACCTGCTTGCATCTTCTGCTCCACTTTGTCCATCCCCACCTTGAGTACCTGTTGTTGTAGTTCTGCCTTCATTTCCCCCATCATCATCATCATCATCACATCTTCCGTGAGCTGAAGAAACTCTAAATTTAGGTTGGGAATCGAATCCAGGTGGAGGACCAACTGTTTCATCTGTTGAACATTCTAGACCAACCTCTTCAGACATCACTTTGTCGACATAAATCCCAAATTCTTCAGCATGACTTCTAATTTGCTGATCAGGATTTCTATCACGATCATCTAAATGCACATGCCTAATCCATTGAAAAAGAGATATTCTTCTTCATCACCAATGTCAACAAAAATATCAAGAATATTCAAAGGATCTTGCTCAGTCTCCTCTTGTGCAGCTTCCATGTCTCTAACTCGTAATCTCATATTATAGTAACAATACACAAGATTCTGCAGAGATTTATGTGCTAACCCAGGTGTCGAATACCAACACTTGAACGAAAAAATTATCGAGAAACCCGGATCTATCTCAAACCGAATCACTTAAACGAAACAATTATTTGTATTACACTATTATCACAGTTTTTGTATAAATGACTTCAATTGCTAATATTTTTGAAAAAATGAAATAATTCATCGAAATGTCGCTTATATTTTTAATCCTAAATGTAAAAACGAAAAACAATATTTAATTTAATATGGATATTTATGGATATTTACGGATATTTATGGATATATCGAGATTTATCGAGATATCGATAAATATCGACGGATACACGGATATATCGACGGATATTCCGTGACATTGAAATTTTTATGGATATTTATATCGAGGTGTACAGATATCGGATATATCGACGGATATATCGAGATATCGACGGATATTTAATTCCATGCATGGGACAAAGGTTTTTCTTAACCGTTAAAACTAAGAAAATGACCCACCTTGAAAGTTACATGGCTAGATTCTAAAACCTAACGTTTCAATAAGGCTAATTTTCTAAAACTTGGACTTCTCCGCAACTCTACGAGTCAATTCCAAGACAATGAAGATTGATCTTGTCAAATTAATTATCTGAATAAGTCATTATGAGTTTTCATAAAACCTAATTCACCTTTAAAAGTTAATTACTAAAGTGGAGCCATTTAACTTGATATTAAAAACATCTATATCAAATTTAAAAAGTTGAAGGATATGTAGATTCAACACAAAATATATCGAAGCAAACTATCAAACGAATATAGACTAGACAGAAAAGTTTCATTATCATATATGTTGGCAAATTATACAATACACCGTCAGTAGAGTTTAGCAAACTACATAAGCGGGTCCTGGAGGGTGACATGTGTCCTCTAGGGATTAGATTGAAATATTTAAAACTTAATTAATTAAAAAAATGGACATGTATCAATTCCACAGCCCGCTTGTGGAGCCCAAAATTTACAATACCAGTATATCAAATAATTACCCTTATTATTATATATCTTAAAAGCTGTATATTATTAATTTGAATGTGATCTAATTAACTATGTTGAGAGGTGAGCGATATAAAATTCTAACTTGCATAAATCTATTCCTAGCTTCTGTTTTTCTCTTCTCAATATGTAAATGATATAGACATTGATTTTTATCAAAAGAAAACCTTTTATATGGAAATCCCAAATCTTCACCCTTAGCTATTTTATACAAATTAAAATACGGAACCTTAAAAGCCTATTTTTGATCCTCCCTTCTTTCCTCTTCCTCTTCTTTTCCTTCCTAGGCAATTAAAGATTGAAAGAAACTGTTGATAAGTTTATCAGATTTCATGAATGGTGTAACCTTTTTTCTTTTTATCGCCAGCTTAAGGAATAAGGTGACATTGGCTTCATCTTTTTTTATTCTCCATTTTCTTAGTACTTTTTTTTGACCAAATAGCTCTCCTATTACTTGAGTAGATGAACTTTTGTGATCAAAATGATTGAACAAATGGAGTTTCTATTCACTACGAGTCTTATAATCAAAAGTATTTAGCTAGTAATTACGAGATATTGACATAAGAAGTTAAGGTTCGGAAGTTTCGTACATAATACTTGAATTTGAATCTCCTAATAATCTTAATTTCTCGTTAATAGACCAAGTCGAGAGTCTGCAAATTCTACAAATAGCTAAAAGTATTCATTAAAAACGTAAATAAAGAAAGCCCACCCTTTATTCTTATTTAAAGAGTTCATTTGAATTGTATTAATCCCAAAAATTGTACGTGCTTAAAAGGAGAAAAAAAAAAAAGGAAAACGAAATCCATTAATTGTAACTGGTGGTAGGGTAGGAGAACCTTGGACATGGTCTATAAAATGGCAGCTAAGATAATTCTAAAATATCGAAAGTTGGTGTAGAGTAACATCACTTAAAGAAACATATAGGGCCTTTTTTATCAATGGCAAGCCTAAGCATTTCTTTTTATCACCACCTTGAGATAAATTTGGCAATCACTCTCCTCTTTATTGTTTTTTTTCCTGAAAATGATTGAACAAAAGACTTCCTACGAGTCTTTTTTTTTTTGGCACAAGGAGTTCCTATGAGTCTCTCATCAATTATTTAGTTAGTTTCTTAGAGGTATTCAAACTTCAAAGGTCAGGTTATCTGTCTAGACTCGGAAACTCGACCCGATACATTCGGGTTTGGACAAATATAGATTTTCAGATATTATCTTATAAATATGTTATTTTATTGATACATATAAAATTTAAACTTATAAAATATTTTATCATTCTATATTTATTATTAATAAGATGATATGATTACTGATAAGTAAGCTTGAACTAGGCTTGAGTCTTAGACTTGACTTTTTAACAAGGATGGTCCCCAAAGGTGTAGTTGTTGCAAGTAACATGGTTAGGTCATATATGGTAGGACAGGGAACTGGAGATTTCCTTGGAGATGTGGTCTATAAATGGCATCTATATGAGTTTAAAAGGGTAAGTTTGGTGATGAGTAACACCAATTTATCTAGTTAAAGACCCATTTAAAGGATAGATATTAAATAAACTATGGCCTTTTTACATTTAAGTTGGTGGATCTGGTTTCCCTCTAGTTTGAATTCTCCCCCCAATTAGTTCTTCATGCAATGAATCTTGCCAATAACAATCCCCATTAATTCTGCATGATTAGAGGTTTGAATCTAACCAGAAGAGTTCAGATAATTGAGTTTTGGAAGATACTCCTACTTGATTGCATAGCATAGCAGTATAGAACCAATGATTCTCAATTCAAGAGTTATGTATAACAAAACAATTCTTGACCAAAAAATCATCAATTATGATTTACCACTTCATAGACAGACTCATATTATAGACCAACATCTTTCCTTGACTCAATAAGTAGAGAGACAATAAAATAGCTATTCAGGAAAACAAGAAATGAAAATTGGATACCAGGATGAAAAAGCTAAAACTACTCTGATGGATCTCTGCTACATGTGTTGTGTAGACTGAAACTCCAATGTTCAAACTTCAAACCCATCTTGCCTATTGAGTTTTGACCTACTTGATAAATTCTCTGCCAAACATTCATTGTTGGACTCATCGGTGTTTAAAGGCCACATAGCTGATTTGGTCTCATCAATCCCTCAAACAAAGATACTAGTCTGGAGGAGTTGGGCTCCGGATCAAATTTAATATTCACCAAAATCTCAAGAAACTGTATCTGTATCTAGAGGTGGCGAGCTGAAGCCGCAAAGCTTAAGGTGATGTAGACACTTTCTTTTGAAAAGGAGAATTTGTTGTCACCCTGGCATTTGTCCCAAAACTGGTTTGAGAAATCACAAGTGAAGAATATGGCCCCTTGTTTTCACAGCCTGATTACAAAGTGGACAGTCAACAGAATCCTAGATGCATACCCTCAAAAGTAAGTCCTCTCTTGGTTGGCTACCCAGACAAAATAGCCATCCAAATGACCAAGGCATGTCAAGGAATGTGGCATTGAAACCAAAGCAGTATACGCCATTTCATTCCAAACAGCACGTAGTACTAGAATTGCTCCAAAGTTCACCCCATCTTGCTAAGAGTTAGTGGAATCAAAACAAATTGTTCAAAACTAAATAGAAGATTATCCAAAGTATAACTTACTTAAATTTGATCACTATGTCAAACAGATAGTCCACCAAAGAGATGACTCATTCAGTCATTTTTTCCTCTTTGGTACTTTGTACCTCATCATTGTTTCCATTTTTCTCCACTGCAGCAGTTTTCTCTTCAGTGGTATCTGCATTGTCATCCACCTTAGGACTCTTCCCTTCTACTGCATTTTCATCATTATTTCCGTTTTTCTCCACTGCAGCAGTTTTCTCTTCAGTGGTATCTGCATTATCATCCACCTTAGGACTCTTCCCTTCTACTGCTTTTCCATCGCAGGCCCGTAAATCAGGATAGTTTCTGTGGTTTAGAGAATGCAACCATAGGCCCACAACTCCTTCCTCACGTTCAGTCGAGGCAATATGAGAGTATATAAACTTCATTTTGAATTCCTCTGCCTCTTCTTCATAAGCTTTCATAGACAACTCTTCATGACTATCTTTCCATTTTTGGTTATATGATGCAAAGAGGCACTCATCCAAATACAAACCAACCTCAGGTGCAGTAGGTACATTGATGTGTACATCCCTGAAATTCAGTAAGAGACAATATATTAGCCAAAAGAAAAAATTAATATGAAACAAGAAAGCAATTAAGAAGGAACAGAACTACTTACTTTCGCAATGCAGTTTCAATAAGTGACTCAGGAGCACAGTTCCTCATAACTGCAACAGCCATTCCCATCATCTTTCGAATCTGATGAAGCATGAAGCTCTGACCTACAACCTCACACTTGACAAAATCCATACCCTCAACATTAACAACCGTATTTGCGTTAAACGAAATAATATAACGACGCGCAGCAGGATCTTCAGCTTTTGTTCTCGTAGTGAAGTTATGGAAGTTGTGAGACCCAACATAATGCTTCAATATTCTATTGAATCTCTCCTTCTCTTCCTCACCATAACAGAACTTTCTTTCTTCCACAGGTTTTCTATCAACATCAACATCAACATCAACATCAGTAACCTCATTTTGGACAGAACTATCAGAAACCTCCTTGGATTCAGATGTCAGGTTATCTTCCTTAACTAAATTTATATCATCTCCATTGTTCGAAGAAATGTCAGACTGAACTATTATCGATTTAGCATCAGAGGACTGATTCTGGACAATACTATCAGTAGCATCCTTAAATTCAGATGTCAAGTTCTCATCTTTAACTACATTTATGTCATCTCCATTGTTAGAAATGTCGGACTGAACTACAGTCGATTTTGCCTCAAAACTACGCTTTCCCATTACACCGGCGACTTTACGGCCTCTTTCTGAACACTCTAAGCACTTAACAAGCTCATTACCGGACCCTAAACTAGCCATAACACTTTCCCTATCCCTATGACAACTTGGGTCAAGAGCAAAAACAGGGATAAGATAAACATACCGCCGCCGATCACAAAACTTCTTGGAGTTAAACGACGCCGTCACACGCTTATACCCAAATATGCGAATCTGGGCAGGAAGTATCTGATTAAGGCGCTCCACGAGGCCAGGAGGGTCGATGTAGAATCGCCCAGAAACGACTTGACCAACAGCGCTAACGCCCTTATCAGTTCGGGCCGATCGAGCCCAATCGTAGCGTTTTGGGTTGCCGCGGTCTTGCTCTGGAACGGCGCCGGCATGGAATAGCGCTTCTTCGAGGTCGCCTTCGATGGTTTTGGCTCCTGGGTTTTTTTGCATGCCTTGATAGCCGACGCCGCAATAGGCAAAGAAAATGGCGATCTTACGGCGTTTGTATCTCTGCTTTTTGGCGCCGTCAGTGGCGCCAGCAACTTCTTCGTCGTCAGAAGTGGCGGTTGTAGACATTTTGAGTTTTTTGGGTTCTGGTCCTTCCCCCGGAGGTGGCAGTGGCGGCGGCAGATGGGGCGATGTAGCGATATTCGTGTCTGGGGTATCTGAAGTCTCCATGTCTCTGGTGTTCTTAAAAGGTAATGCAACTCAAGACTTTGGGGTGTTCAAAGGAACTTTTGTGCTCTTCTTTTCTATCCCCTAATAAAACCCTAGGATAGTTACTTATTTTTTTGAGAGAAAGTTACTTATTATTATCACTGTAACAAGTTATTTTCCTTACAATTTTCAGTATTGTTTTCTATTTTCAAAATCTTTTTCATATGCATTTTTTTATGAAATAAACATTTATTTACTTGGTGTAAAAAAAACATATTATTTATACTTAGTAATTTTCATTTTTAAATATATATATTTTACTAAACTTAATCATATTATTAGATTTTTGGCAAAAAAATCATATTATTAGATCGCGACTAATTTAAAGCCAAACCGCCTTAAAACATCTCCACCTTTCAAAAACTGCACTATTTAGATGTTAAAAAAGAAAGGATATAGGAAATAGGAAATAGGAAATAAAAAGGCTTAGATACCCTTTTGGCCTCTTCTCTCTTAAAAAATGAACATTTTTGCCTTATTTCCTATTTTGGGACGATTTGTCCCCTTAACTTTTAAATTCAAAACAATTTATTTCAAAATTTAACAGAAGTTGATGACACTATCAATTGGCTGGCGTGGAAATACAAAGAGTGGTTAAAAAGATTAGAAAAAATCATGTTCGCCCCACATGTGGTTGAAGTGGAAATGCCATGTCAACACCACATCAAATAGTCAAAGTCGTTTGGCTTCCGTTAATTTTAGGACAAAGTATCCTGAATTTGAAAGTAGGCTAAAATCTCAATTAGGGCCCTAAACTTTGCCAAAAGGGTCAAATAAGTGCCCAAACTATGAAAAGGTCAAATTAGTGCCTGAACTTTTCGATTTGGGGCAATTCAGTCCAAAATGTTAGATTATAAGTCTGTTAAATGTAAATAATCCAAAACATTTTGGACTAAATTGACCAAAATCGAAAAGTTCAGGCACTAATTTGATATTTTCATAGTTTGGGCACTTATTTGACCCTTTTAACAAAGTTCAGGACCCTAATTGAGATTTTAACCTTGAAAGTAAGGAGACAAACTGTCCAAAAAAAAAGGGGGGGCAAATGTCCTTTTTAAAATAAAAAGGGTAAGGGACAAAGGTGCATCTAAGACGAAATAAAAATAGAGATTGTCAACTAATTATATAAGAATTTGATTAACTAATCATAAACATTATATATATATATATATATATGAGGCTTATGTGTAATGAATCAGAGGAAATATATAAAGATATTAACAATATCAATATATAGTATATGTCGCACAAACATCATCAATGAGTCATAAGTCATAACTCATGACCATAGGAATAATCAACCTGATTTGGATTTGGCATAAGGTTTGTTCTCATGGAATGAGAGAATATAAGCATAAGCCATTTATATTTGCATTGGAACGAAACAATTTTCAAAGCAAGAGACTTCCATTAGCCAAAACTCAAGAGTAACCACACCAAATTGAGCCGTAGATTTGCCAATGTAATTATATTCCAGCAGTAATGAAAAATTAATCAAATGATTGCAGACTGCAGAGGCAAATTTAATTAATTATATAGATGAACTCATTTGTTTTATTTCATTTCATAATATATAAAAACATAGTGTATATATTGATTAATATGTAACCAGAAATAAGATCGCTCTCTTGTCCAGTTTATTTCCATTCCCAACTCCTGCCGCATTCTTCTACCTTCAAGCAAAGGAAAAATTACAGATCAGTACTTTGAATTAGACAGAGTTGAAGGAAACAAAAATAAACCCTTACTGTAAATTTCGAGATTGAATGTACTAATTAAAGTTACTGTACCTGTTGCTTTTTTATTTACTCCATTAGAGTTTCCCATTGATAGCCTTCCATGAACAGCGATCTTGCTTTTGGGCCTTGATTGCCTGGAATGCAAAATTGCTTTCTTCCAAACATCTTCATGAACAAGATATTTCCCATCTCAGAAATTAAGAATTTCAGCACCATTCTGAGGTTTTCCATGATCTCTTGAATCTTAATTTCTTTATCTTCTGTTTGTATAAATCACTTTTATGCCAAAATGACTGCAATGCTTTGAGTATTAATAGGGCTCAAGAGACAATGATTATGCATGCACATGCCTTATAAGGAAAGTACTGCAATATCTTCCAAATAATTTTTTCTATTTATGATTTGCGCTATGGCATTATTTTTTTCTATATTCATCAATTCATTCGTACCCATTCAACTAATAATAGCCAATGGAATACTCACGAATTCTGTGTGAAATGAAGATTTCCTACTGGAATTGCATGGCTGCAAACGCTTTTTTTTTTTTTTTAAAGATTTCTGGTCTTTTTCTGTTTTTGGGTGAACTTAATTGGCAGTCAAGCAATTAGAAACATTGAACTGCAGCAAGAAACCAGGATATATATATATGATGTAAACTATCTCCTCCTCTTTTTCACTCATATTATTTCAGTTTTTCTCAATATATATGATCAGAAACTTAATCTTTTTATTTATTTATTTTTTGGGGCTTTGGGTTTGGTCATATCAGCAAGAAATACACTTGGGGATGCCAATGGAAGCAGAAGGGACAGCCATGGAAGACTCAGAAAACAGCTTAAAATGTTTATCAAATCTAAGAACACTCGTGAAAGTAAATAGCTTAAAGTTGTTGATTTGCAGGCAAAAGTGTAATTGAGTCGTTGTCAAGTAGTAAAAATGAACTAACATTTTTTCTCCAATTTGGCAACAATTATTATTGCTTCTAATCCAAGTACTTGATGCCAACTTTGCTTTTCTCTCTTTAGAATTAGATGCCCTTGGCACTTGTTCTTCATGTACAACCTATAAAAGGCCAACATGAATAAAAAAAAATGTCAATGGAAATATACCAAATCAATTTAGAAGGGAAACAAACTAAATATACAAATTTGCAGTTAATTCAGACGCTAAGACTGGAATGAATGTGAATAAATATGTTGCTTGTAATAATGTGTATAAAATCAATTATTGAGAAATGAAAACAGAGCACTTGGTTGCTTTCTGAATTGAAAACAGGGGCTTTAACGAAAATATATAAGAAGTGAAATGAAATGAAAAGAGTAGAGAGTACCTGAATGTTGCCATATTGTGGTGTGGTCAAAAGAAGAGGCAAAGGTTTGTAGAAGCCGCCGTAAAACTGAATACATAGCAGTAGTTGATCTTGGCATAGACCTCAAGTTTGGGGTGGAAGACTTGTCCTGATGTCGGGAGAGAAACTTTACACATGGAAACAAGGGTGGAACAGTGTTTAACAAATGGGTGGATTTCATTTTGGCATTGGCCTCACATTAATAATTAGTAGCACCAAACTGAAAATGACAATTAGAATGGAAACAGATTTAATTAATTTGGATGATTGAGACTCGGATTAAAGAGTACTGATGATTACAAGAATTCCGAATTAATCCTCTGCAGTCTGCACATATATATATACATAGTGGAGTGGAGTGGAGTCCATCATAATTTCTGAGCTAGTTTGAATTCTCCGTGCTTATTGCCTCTCTACTCGTTGCCGGTAATTTTGGTTCGTCGCATTGGGATCCGGTCCATCCAGCAGCCATGTTTCAAGATAGATCAGAATCTTCCAACAGACTTGGACTTTAGATGAGACAAAGCTGGGAAGGCTGTTACAGCGAAAGGAAAATTTCAAGAAAATTTTGAAATTAGGGAAATTAATAGAGAAAATTCAAAATCCTTGTCTTAAACTTAGCAACCAACATTTTATTATATACCAAATTAATTTGGGAATAAGATATTTTAGACAACTACTCATCTCCTTCTCTCTCTAATTAGAAGTCTATTTTTAGTCAATCAATCCCAATGTTTGATCATTATTTATAAAAGAATATATGTAAAATTTAATTTTAGAAAGGGATATTTAGGTATTTGGATACAAGAATATATTTAAGCTACACCCCTTACATCAACATCAAGCAAAGATCTCATATCATCAGGTGGATCCACAAGCAATTCATACTCCTCATCTAAACAACAAGCGGCATTTGCCAACCAATCAGCATAGAAATTTCCCTCGCGATATACATGTTGAATCGAGCACCTCCATTCTCTAGATAAAAGACATCTAATTTCGGCAATAAGACATCCCAACGGATGCTTCAAAATATCCCCTCTGCGTATCAACTCAATAGCCATAAGTGTATCGGATTCACAAATTAGAGCCCTATATCCACACTCCCATACCAACTACAAGCCTCATCGAATAGCCTGAAGTTCAGCCTCCACATTGGAACACACGCCCAGGTGTAATTTGAAACCCATAAGCCAAAAACCCATCGAAGATCTTATTAACCCTCCTACTCCGGCAACTCCCAGGTTACCTTTTGCTGCACCATCAACATTCAACTTCACCACCCCATCATCCGGCGGATCCCACTTAACCGAGAAGCTTTTAGTATTGATTGTTTAGGCAATATCATTTTTTTCCCAATTCGGTATTCAGAGCTTTGCTCTGACTAATCCGGATTCGAACAGCATCCACCTGGTTTTGTTGGATGAGTTTACCAATGTGGACGACTGCGTACGCAAACGATTTCCTATTGGAATACTCACAAATTCTGTGTGAAATGAAGATTTTCACAAATTCTGTGTGAAATGAAGATTTCCTACTGGAATTGGCTGCAAATGATTTTTAAGATTTTTTTTTTGGGGTGAACTTAATTAGCAGTCAAGCAATTAGAATCATTGAACTGCAGCAAACTTTGCATATAAACGTTAAAATTAAACCCAACAAAGCTTCATCACTCGTCATAAAATTTGCCCACATCTAATGTTCATGCACTATTCTATTATTATTTCATTATTATTAAGCAAATGAGTAGTATTTTGAATGTATTATTTATTTAATAATTTCTTTTTAAAGGAAGAAGGGGAAAGGTATGGTCTAACTCACCCTCTGTCTGGTAGGACAAAACAAATCGATCGCGGCGTCCGACGTGGCATGCTACGTGGACAAAAAATGACACGTGGCATGTATCCTTTTGTGCACGTGGCATGCCACGTGCCATTTTTTGAAACATGTGGCATGCCACGTGTCACTTTTTGGTACACGTGGCGTGACATGTGTCACTTTTTGGTACATGTGGCACGAATTTTTGGTACATGTGGCGTGCCACATGTCACTTTTTGGTACACGTGGCGTGCCACGTTGGACACCGTGATAGAATCGTTTGTTCTACCATGACGGAGGGTGCAAAGTGGCACAAAAATAAAATTTTAGGGTGCGTTTTGGTCAAAAAAAAAATTGGGGGCAAAGTGGCAGTCCGTACAAACTTAAGGGTGCAAAGTGGCATTTATGCCAATTTTTTATCATTATTTATAAAAGAGTATATGTAAAATTTAATTTTAAAAGGGATATTTAGGTATTTGGATACAAAAATATATTTTTTTAGTTGTTTGGAGACATATAAATTTAAGGTAAAAAAATGTAAATACTATTCTTGAATGCAAATCATGAGTGCTTATAACTTTCCCCTTAATTTTTTTTTAAAAAAACATGTTTTGAAAAGTTCACAATTCAAAGTTTAAGTATTATTAAAAATTTATTTTGCTTTATATATATTTTTTATAATCAATGGTCAAAGATTAGTGTTAGTTGGTCAAAAAAGGACATCTAATTGAAATTAGAACTTATAATTGATTGTTTAGGCAATATCATTTTTTTTACCCAATCCGGTAATCAAAGCTTTGCTCTGACTAATATGAATTCGAATGCATACACAAACGATTTCCTATTGAATACTCACAAATTCTGTGAAATGAAGATTTCCTACTGGAATTGGCTGCAAACGATTTTTAAGATTTCTGATTTTTTTTGTTTTGGCCGGGTGAACTTAATTAGCAGTCAAGCAATTAGAATCATTGAACTGCAGCAAACTTTGCATATAAACGATAAAATTAAACCCAACAAACACTACTAGAAAACACACTTTTCGTAACGACATTTAACAACGACTTAAAAATGTCGCTGCTAAATATTGAGTATTGACAGCGACCTTTAAAAGTCGTTGCTAAATATTGCTTTATCACAACGACTTTTAAAAGTCGTTGCCCAATCTACATTAGGCAGTACCATACGTAACGACATATTTTGTCGTTGCGAATGCTATCATCATTCGCAACGACAAAAACAAAGTCGCTGCTAAAATTCTACCCTTTTTACAACGACTTCTATTAGTCGTTGCAAATTCATAGTCTTTTCGCAACGACTTCTGCTAGTCATTGTTTAATATATTTTACAAATTGATTTTCGCAGCGACCTTGAAAGTCGCTACAAAAAACATGATTACTTTTGAAACGACATATTAAGTCGTTGCGAAATCTGAAACTTTTTGCAACGACTTTTGTTAGTCGTTTCTTAATATATTTTACAAATTGATTTTCGCAGCGACCTTGAAAGTCGCTACAAAAAAAACATGATTACTTTTGAAACGACATATTAAGTCATTGTGAAATCTGAAACTTTTTGCAACGACTTTTGTTAGTCGTTTCTTAATATATTTTACAAATTGATTTTCGCAGCGACCTTGAAAGTCGCTACAAAAAACATGATTACTTTTGAAACGACATATTAAGTCGTTGCGAAATCTGAAACTTTTTGCAACGACTTTTGTTAGTCGTTTCTTAATATATTTTACAAATTGATTTTCGCAGCGACCTTGAAAGTCGCTACAAAAAAACATGATTACTTTTGAAACGACATATTAAGTCATTGCGAAATCTTAAACTTTTCGCAACAACTTTTGTTAGTCGTTTCTTAATATATTTTACAAATTGATTAAGTCGCAACAACAAATTAAGTCGCTACGAAATCTTATTCTAGTCGCAATGACTTATATTATTCCTTTTCTAGGGGCAAAGTTGTAGTTTTACCAATACGAGGGTAAAATGGTCATTTGTACATAAACTTGGTACCACAACACACCTACGAAATTATTAGAGTGAGTGACATAGGTTGAATTCTCTTATTTTCACCATAAGGGTAATCTCGTAAATTTTATAACTAAGGGGTATAATGGTAATTTCCATCAATCAAGGGTAACATGGTAATCTTAACCCAAAAGGGTAATTACGGTAGCTTTTCAATCCTTGATGTGCGATCTTAAAGGATAATAACATGTACACCCTTTTAGGGACAAAATAGTAAATTTACCTATTGAGGATATTTTATGCTCTTATAGTACAATGGCATTGCTTACATGTTATAGTTGTTGATCCTAGTCGGTTGGATTCGAGATCTCGGCTCAACAAGGTAAATTTGTCCACTTAAAATACATAAGGGCAATATGGTCATTTTATAATAATCTTGATCTCCAAGGAAATCTTCCCTCCAATAAATAAAATAATATAGATGACTAAAAGTAAGTAAAACAAGCCTAAAAGCTTGTATTTATAGGTATACAACAAGTCCTAAACGAACTTGGAGTTGTCAGGGGCAAAATCGAAAAAACTGGAAAATTATTGCACTTATCACAAGTCCTTGATGAAAGTTGTAAAACCTTGAATCCTCTTTTCATGGGCACTTAAATCGTCTCGAACAGATTTCTGGATTGAAAGTTATGATTTTCTTCCTAAAATCACTATAAAATAAAACCTAAAAGCTCAAATACACAAATGTGAGATTTTATCACAAAAACCAATTGTTTTGGATCCGCTCTCTCTATATTAAGCTGATTAATGTTTCAAAGCTGCTTGGCAAAACAAAAGTTTTAGTTAATTAGTTTGGAAGAAGTTTTGGATTTCTTGATTTATGTGATATAATTATGATGTTCTTTTTTTATGGAAACGAATGCTAACAAAGGTTAAATATAAATTGGGGCTAAAATCTTGGTACAAAATATCTTTAAACAAAAAAAATCCATCCAACAAACATCATTAATTAATCAAGAAAACTAAAATAGTTTGGTAACATAAAATAAATAAAAACCAAAAACGCTTGAATCCTAAAAATTCCGAAGAAAAAAAATAGATATTGCGCAATGTCATTTTATTTGTGTTGCGTCTGAGTCGGAGTCATTTGAAAGCTCGGGAAATCATTAATCCAATTTGTTGGAAGCTTGCTCAAAATTTCAGCATGCATATTTTCAAGGCGTTCTGCATGCCTCTTCTCGAGCTCCTCAATCCTCTCCTGTGCCCTTGCTTCCTTTTCTTCTTGTTTTGCCTCCATATCTGCCATCTTCTCTCGAAGTTGTTCAATCTCTTGATCGCGTTGTTGTAGCAAAGACCTGGATGCTCGAGTGCCTTTAATTAATCCTTGTTTGCCATATCCAAATCCCCTACTGTATCCAGATCTACCTCCCATGACTCCAATATGAATTTCATCTCGAGTCCTTGGAACTTCTTGTGAAGGATCATCAATCAAGGATTTCATTTTTTCCTACATGCATAGCCACAATTTCAGTTAAAAACAATGACATATCATATATTTTTATCATAACAAAATTCAAGTATAATTTATTATAGAATTTTAAAGGCTTACCCCAATTCCTTTTGAGTAATCATCAGACCACACCATCTCTCCATCCTTGTTCTTACGAGAATGTTCGTTAAACCAAATATCGTCGGCTCGAGGTAGCAAACCGGTCTCCGGATGAACCTATTATATTTTAAATAGGAAATAAGATCATAAGTTTTATAAATTATTATTAATTGAAATTAAAAAGTTAAAACAAAAATTGTACTTGAATGACTTACCAGACGATCTTCAAACTCTGCGAAAGAATTGTTTCCGGTGGTATGAACTTGCTTCCTTTTCTTGGCATTAGCGGAATTCCGTTCACTAACTTTCTATAAAACATAAAAAGATTAATTAGAATCAAGTTTAGACATAATTTTTTACTAAACATAATATCCAAGAAATACCTTAAACTCCTCATCTTCAAACACAAGCTCAATTAAGGAATCCCATTGATGTTGTTTCAATCCCTGCGGTAGGTTCTCTCTTGCCTTTTCAGCACTTGCATACGACTTATAAATTGTATGCAACCTATTCCTCCATGCTGTGTACATATTCCTCATGGCTATTTTACAATACTCATCGAACCTTCTCTCATCAGTTGGACACTCGAACAACTCCTGAAAATAAGTTAAGTGTTAAAACTAAACTTTAAGAAATTACTTTTATTTCAAAAAGATTCAATTAAGTTGCCTTTATTGCAATTAACATTTCCTCTCCAGATGATCTATACGCCTCTTTCCAATTTTTCGCATCAACCGGAGCCTGTGCCCTCACAATAAATCCAATGTAATTTGCTATATCCCGAGCAGTAGCACCGACAGGGCGTAATCTGTCACTGGCCAAACGCACAGTCAGCTTCACCGTCCCACCTTGGGTCTTCAAGTCCAATCTCTTCCCCGAGTATTGTCCACGGCCATTCTTTTCACCTTAAACTCAAAATCAAGTTCATCACATTAGTATGAATAATATGAACATGTAATATTTTCTTTTGTGTAAAAAAAAAAGGCAATTAAAAATAAAAAAAAAAAATTATACCTGTACAGTGGTCAGGTAACTCAGAATTAGTTATCATGTCATGATCATCTTCACTCCCATATCCATCATCAGACTCGTCTGGAGATTGAGTGGAGTCACTATCATACTCCTGGACTAACTCTGAATTTTCCCGGAGCGGGAAAGATTTCCGCTTTTCACCAGCAGGACATCCCTTCGAAGACTCTGTTTGGGCAGGGATTGCTTTTCTGGCAGCCAACAGTCCCCTAGCAGGATTACCTAGAGCTGTTGTAGAACTGCCCCTTGGAAATTTAGTAAGGGGAGTACGTTGAGTGGACAAAGATTTTTTGCAAACAAACCCAGGGGGAGGTTTGAGTTGAGGCTGCATTTTTTGCCCACACTTGGCCTTTTGAGAATTTCCTTTACCTACCCCTTTCATGAGAAATAAAATAATCCAGCAACTTGAGTCAAACGCAGAGTAAACGTCTTGTGAAACTCTTTAACGACAAGTTATAATTCAGCCTGTATCAACATCAATACTCAATTTGCTAACCACCACCCTCTAGCACGGGAGAACAGGAAGATGGCTGAGCAAGCATCAAGCACAACCATATCCTTTTCCTGGCCGTAATGTTTGTCTTCCTTTTATATATTTCATTTATTTTTATGTGCTAATGTTTTCCTGGCCATATTCTTGGTTCATTACTACTTCATACAAAATAAGCATTGGAAAGAATTTTCTGTGCATGTTAAAGATCCCATTGCTAGTTATCTTAAGAACATAGTATATGATAGTGGAATGAAGAAATAAAAGAGTGAACAAAGCAAATTAATAATCTTAATAAGCCCATGAAGTCGTCGTTTCTTTGTTAGTGATTAATTGCATCCAACTCTGTAACCTTGGTCATTAGTTAGAGCATCAAGAATACAGTATATGGGAGAAGAAGAGAAAGCTCATTAGTGTCGCTGGAATATAGCCGGCAAGGCACACCTGACACGACTTTCTTCAAATAAATGGAGAAACAACCCTTATGGTAATCACTTCTTAATAATATAAATAAAGTGAGATATGAAGCATAATTCTGCATCTTAAATGTTAGCAATCTGAAGTTGCCTAAATGGTTACTTAGACAACATTTTTACCCAACATTAATGCCAATTGCAGTTAAACTTCAAGAATGTCATGTACTAGAATTCTTATGGATTAGTTTCAGCAATGCAACCAGCTTTTCTTTTGATGCAAATGAAGGTTCTTGCTAATAAAACCCTTGTTTAATCTAGTTCTTGTCAGCATCGCTGTCAGCAACAGGGCTTGATTCAGTGAAATTGTTTTTGATATTTCACTTATGAATGCCATGTCTATTTTTTTTCCTGTTGAAATAAAGAAATGAAAGATGTAGTTTTTAGTTTCCGGTCTTCAACAACAATTGATTCTGTGTATTGAATTGCGTTACTGATTCTTGCTAGGCAGTATGCAATGCATCAGATGCTTAAGGCTGCCCTTCTGCTGCAACTAGATTCTCCTTTACACATGATTTCAATGTAGAAATCTTTGTTTCTTGCAATCTTCAACTGTTTCCACATCTGCAACTGATTTCTCTCCAAAATAAACAGGTAAACTCCTAAATTTAGATATTAAAGTTAATCATATTTTTGCTGAGAATCAAATTTTTCTTAAATCTAACAGTGGAAAAACATAACTGTCAATTTTTCTTGCTCCTCAGTTTCTGTCTTGTTACATATACCCTTTTATGTCATCATAACTTTTGTAGAATATAAGATTGAACCTTGCATTTGGACATGTTGATTATGGTTAATATTCTAATTACTGCTTCTAAATTTGGTTTAATTAGTTTAAAAGCTTTTTACTTTAACTTGTACTACCAAACTAGATCGAACAGGGGATAAAGAAACAGAAGAAAAGTGAGTTGCACATGTGCAGTAGTTGTCACGGGCAGAGAGAGATTGCATGTTAAGTGTACCACCATGAAAACTGTGTTTTTCTTTATCTCACTAAAACTGCCTAATTATGAACTTAATAATTAAATTAACCTAGAGAGAAGTGATGGTAAAGACTCAAAAAGGAGAGAAATAAAGAAGGAAAAAAGAAAACTTGAGAAAGTAACATATTTCAGATGAGTTGGCTTGGTGATTAATGTGCTTTTGAAAGAGACTTATTGCCTAATAATTTTATATCTCTAGAATGTTATTGGTGTGTGTAATTGCTTTTTGCTTTAAGCAAAATACTCTTATTAGCATGATTTTGTTTTAGTGTATTAATAAATAGCAAATCAGATACTTTTTCAAGATTTAGGGACAATGGGTCACTATCTTTTACCAATCTAAATTTCAATTATTGGTTTGTTATGTATGCTGCAGCAATGGGAAATTGAATAATTATTTGTGTAAGTTTATAGAAAGCTCATTAAATAGACCTTTCTGCACACTTTACTCTGAAATACATTCTTATTCTATTAAAAACCATGAACAGAATTCTTTTTCAACCATTTAATATGACCCTATTGGAATAAATGTTAGGGGAAGAACAAATATGAAATTTATATAATATATATATTAAGATGCTCCAACTAGGGTTATGAGATGGATCTGATGAATGAACAGTACTTATTATTAATTAAAAGAAGAAAAGGATAGATTTTATTACAGCTTCTCACTTGCAATATTCCTTGAATAACTAAATTCAGATTCAGGAAAAATTTCATCTCTTTTTAGCCTTTGTTAGATCACACCATCTTATTTCTCCTTCCTTTTTGATTCTTCTACTAGAATGTTTATTCTCATCTTGTTGTTTTCTTTTCCTTCTATGGATCTGAGTTTAATATAAACTATTAAACTTCCTTCTTAGGTTGGGGTAAAGTCTGAAAAGTTGAATCCTGAACTTAAAGAATTGGAAAGACAGTCTGCTTCAAGTGGGCATTGTGCTGGACTTATCAATGAGGCATTGCAATTATGAAGGTGCCTCTGCACATGACATGTTCCAAGGTAATTTAAACACCTATTTGATTAAATTATTTAGTTTACTAGCGCATTAAATCCACTGAGATGGTGCCTTGCATGCACAAAAAATGAGATTCACTCTGCATTGTGTAAATTATAGGACCTAAGGATCCTCAGTACAGAATAGCTTCCTGGTCATTGTTTTCTGATCAGTTAGTATCTTTTATGCATAAATGTTTTGAAGCAGCTTGTTGCAACTACTTTTGTTGCGAAGAAGTGTCTGATTCCTCTTTCTCTTCTTACTTTCTATTTATTATAAAAGTTGCTCAATAGAAGCATTCTGCATAACTCAGCTTTTTTTAATTGCTCAACTTGTAATTTCTAGTTTGCTACCATCTAGTCAGATATTTGAAGTACTGTCTTTAAGTTAATGATTCTGCTCGTCATCATGGTATTTACTCCATACTTCCTGTAGAAATGATGCAAACTGCAACAGAAGTCCGCATGCAGAAGCTAAAGACCAGACAGGCAGAAAAAACAGAACATGCACGTGCAGAGAGGAAATACAATTCCCTTACAGATTACTTCAATGTGAATCAAAAGAAGGGTAATATTCCATGCTTTTCAGTACACTTGCTCACTGGTTATACTATGTCTGCATTCCCAATTTGTCATGTGAAATAATTTTTGCATTTCTCATTTGAAGCCTAGGCCTCTCCAATTTGAAGTTGGATGATTTCAAGAATTTCTTGCATAACTGAAGATGAAAACAATAGTTATGTATGTCACTGTAATAGCTACATTATATGATGTATTACTATTTACTTTTCATATTAATATAAATTTCAATTTTTGATGAAAACAATATTTATGTATGTTATTGTAATAGCTACATTATATGATGTATTACTTTTCATATTAATATAAAATTCAATTTTTGATATTTATTGTTATTTTTAATATTAAATTATTTTTTGGTATATTAATAGCAATATCAAAATTCCATACGTTACCAAAAAAGAATTTAGTCACTACTAAAAGCATATTTTAATCGTCCTAAAAGGTATTAGAAAGCCATTCAAAAGATTTCACAACCAAAACAATGTTGTTGTGTAAGGGTTTTCGCAACGACATAATCGCTTTTAAATCACTTTGGCAACTACCTAAAGGTCGTTCTGTAAGTGTTTTGGAAATGACATTTAATCAATTCTAAAAGTTATTCGTAACCAATTAAAGTGGCTGCAAAAATTATTACGCAACCAATCAAATGTTCCTACGTAAAAGATTTTACAACCAAAACAACGTCGTTGTGTAAGGGTTTTCGCAACGACATTTAATCGTTTTTAAATTGTTTTGGCAACTACCTACAAGTCGTTGTGTAAGTATTTTGGAAACGACTTTTAATCATTTTTAAAAGTTATTCGTAACCAATTAAAAGTGGTTGCGAAAATTATTACACAACCAATCAAATGTTGCTACGTAAAAGATTTCACAACCAAAACAACGTCTTTGTGTAAGGGTTTTCGCAACGACATTTAATCGTTTTTAAATTGTTTTGGCAACTACCTAGAGGTCGTTGTGTAAGTGTTTCGGAAACGATTTTTACTCATTTTTAAAAGTTATTCGTAACCAATTAAAAGTGGTTGCGAAAATTATTACACAACCAATCAAATGTTGCTACGTAAAAGATTTCACAACCAAAACAACATCGTTGCGTAAGGGTTTTCGCACGACATTTAATCGTTTTTAAATTATTTTGGCAACTACCTAGAGGTTGTTACGTAAGTGTTTTGGAAACGACATTTAATCGTTTTTAAAAGTTATCCGTAACCAATTAAAGTGGTTGCCAAAAAATTTTCGCAACCAAACATGGTTGTTGCATAAAGGTTTTGGCAGTGACTTTAGTCGTCATTAAAACATAAAGGCAACGACATTTCATCATTGTGAAAAAACTTTTACAGCGAACACTCAAGTCGTTGTGTTAGATTTTAAGTCGTTGCGTTAGATATTAAACAACGGAACCATACACAACCACCAAAAGTCGCTGCTAAAAACTTTTAGCAACTCAAAAATGGCTTTTCGCAACGACATTTGTCATTGCTAAAAGCATGTTTTCTAGTAGTGAAAGCTTCATCACTCGTCATAAAATTTGCCCACATCTAATGTTCATGCACTATTCTATTATTATTTCATTATTACTAAGCAAATGAGTAGTATTTTGAATGTATTATTTATTTAATAATTTCTTTTTAAAGGGAGAAGGGGAAAGGTATGGTCTAACTCACCATTGCATGACTTCTCTAATCCCTCAACAACTAGCCAAGAGTTATTAAATCTTATTAATTTTGTTCTACTTGGTTTTAGTTTATAGTTTTTCTTATACACATTTTCCATTATCACTTATATGTGTAAATTTTGGACTCCACAAGCGGGTTATGGAGTTGACACATGTTGAAAATTTTAATTAATTAAGTTTTAAATATTTCAATCTAGTCCCTAGAGAACACATGTCACCCTTCAGAACCCGCTTGTGTAGTCTGCTAAACTCCACCGCCGATATATTGTATAATTTGCCTATATATATATATATATATATTACTTTTATGGCTTAAATACTTTTTTGGCTTTTTACCTTTTTCAAAAGACCCAAATAAGCCCTTTATTTTTTTAAGGACAAATAAATCCTTTACTTTTTGAATTTGATCCAAGTTAGTTCTTTTTGGACGGAACTTTAACGGAACTGTTAAGTGTCTGACGTGCCTTTACCATGTCAGACATGTGGATCCCACATGTAAAACTTTGAAAAAAAGTTTGAGGATTTATTTGGTCATTATGAAAAAATGTAAACAACTTGTAATGTGGTCATTTTGAAGAAGGTAAAGGGTAAAAGAGTTTTTTTCTCCCTGAATTTTGCATGTGAGAGCCATTTATCTGACGTGAATTTCACATCAGACACTTAATAGTTCTGTTGAGAATTCCATCCAAAAAGGGGCAATTTTGGTCAAATTTAAAAGGTAAGGGATTTATTTGCATCTAAAGAAAGTTAGGGGGCTTATTTGGATCTTTTGGAAAAGGTAGAGGGTCAAAATGACATTTAAGCCATACTTAAGTTTATAATAACTAGGTTGTGTCCAGAAACACCGAAGAGTCTTCAATTTTTTGAAAAAAAAATTAAAATGATAACAATAAAATATTTATAAAAATATTGAACATCAATTTATTTATTTAACATAAGAAGAGACTCGAAATACCTAGTTAAGTAAAAAAAAAAGTTCGGGAACTTTTTTTTTTTAAAAATACCTCTCCACTTATGTACTTCCGTAAATGCCAAACGACAGTTGTTAGGGTCTCACATGTGAGGGAAACATCCCACATCATAAAAAGATGGGTTGTTTGAGTGACATATATACATGAAGGACCCAAGAAACTATTAGGTTTTTGGGTTTAGATTGGTGTCCGACATGTATATGGGCTGCTCGGGGGGCCTTATCCCAAACAGGGCTCGGTTCCTCTCCCAACAGCAGTGGTGCGGTTTTTTGCGGATATCCGACCCGTTTAAAACTGTTTAAAACCTGAAACTGTTTTTAAACGATTTTGGATAGTTGAAACACTATCTGTTGCGGTTTTGGAGCGGTTTCGGTTTTAGGGTCATGGATAGCGGATATCCACATAAAAACCGTGTAAAATTCGTTTAAAACATAAAATTAGACTAATTTGGCGGTTTTGGATTCGAATTTGGTTTTTAAACGGATATCCGCTTAATAAATGGTTTTGCGGTGCAGATTTGAATATTGTTAAACGGTTTCGGTGCGGATTTGGATATTCTAAAATTTTAAACAATTTTTAAACGGATTTGGATAGTAAAACGGTTTCGGTTTTGGATAGTACAAATTTCGTGGTTATCCACACCGTTGCCATCCGTAGGCCAAAAGACCAAAAGCTGATTATTGTTCTTTCTAAGGGGAAAAAAGAAATCAAGAAATCTAGGTTGGGTTTAGACGTTTAGTAGACTTTGCCTGTCGGCATACAGGTTGGGTTTAGGCCTTATAATAACAAGTGAAGCCTGATTTCTTAATAGTCTGGATATCAAACTTTGTTTTAAAATTTCATGGACTTAATATTTTGTTGGGCTCTGACCCAAACAAAATTAAAACTAACAAAAGCAAAAGGTGAAGTTTTTATTTAGGGTAATTATTTGATACACTGGCGGTGTAAATTTTGGACTCCATAAGTGAGTTGTGGAGTTGACACATGTCCATTTTCTGAATTAATTAAATTTTAAATATTTCAATCTAGTCCCCCGGGGACATCCTTCAAGACCCGTTTGTGTAGTCTGCTAAAATACACTGACGGATATAAACACTTTTATTTAAATGAAAATGGTAATAATTTGATAACTCAAAATTGGCTTGTGAAGCTATTAAAAAGAAAAAAAGAATAAAAACTTGAGATAACCATCACTTTGTGGGAGTATTTTGATTAATAGTTTAGCTATAATTTTCTTTCCTTTTATATATTTATTGGTATTTTGTTTCAATTTTCAAGAAAATAGAAAATAGTTGATGAGAAAAAAAAGTACTATAATATGTACCCCCTAACAAGAGCAAAAATGGGTTGACAAGAAAGAAATTAAGATGAATGTAAAAGAAAAAAAGAAAAAAGAAAGAAATTAAGATGGGAGAAAAAGGTTGACAAGAAATTAGAAAGTTCCATGCAATGAATTTAAGCAAACTTCAAATTCTCTCAGCCCAATCTTATTCTACATACTATTAATTTGTTCTAGAAAATTTAAAACCATTATATATGGTGGAGGCTACAAAATGGTCTTTTATAGATTCTTTTCCATGTCTCTTTTTGGGGTAATGAATTTTCTCTAAGAAAGCTCATATTTCTTTTTCATAATGAAGTTTAGGCGATAATAATGATCATTTCATATGAGACCCACAGCATCAAAATTCAAAAGTTGAAAATAAGATAATAATTCCTTCTTGAATGACTAATTAAAAGTGGAACTGTAACATTCTTATACATTTTAACAGCCTGCATCTCACAGGTTTTATAATCCATATATATAGTTAATAATCTAGTTAGCTTAATTACATATAATTTGTAAACTAAAATATCATCAAATCATGCACTCGCAAACAGACAAATTAAGAATCAAATCTTATTATATATTATCATATAATAATCATCAGATCACTCAGACAGCTGCTGGTAGTTAATAATTTACTGGTACTTCCATGGAAGACATTGAAGCTTAGGGCAAGCATAAGAAGCATTCCATGAGCTCTTGCATTCAACTCCTTCTCCATCACAGCATTTGCATACAATTCCCAAGGTGGCAAAACTTGCATGCCCTATATACATTCAGATCATGAAAAATATGATTAAAAACCATTAAAACTTGTCCATCATAATATAATCAGCTATATATATGCTAATAATTTGTTACATATATATAAATTATAATGAGTTATAAAAATAATCCCAGATATACTAAATTACCTTGTTGATGAACGCGTTTGAGAACTCTACTTTCAACAATTCCCGGTTTAGAAGATAGTAGGAAAATCATCATGAGGAACAAAATTATGAAGAACCCAATATGTTTAGCCATACTTAGGAAATTATTGGGATATATATATTCAACTGCTATGAAATAACAAGAAAAGCTTGGAAATATATAGGGGTTTTTTTTTCCTTCCGAATATTTGTTTATGGAATATGCGCAGGTTATATGGTAGGAGAGAATTCGTGGTTTATATAGAAGCAAAAGTGGGATTTTTGGGTACATAGGTGGTGGGGCTTTAAATTTTAATTTCCTCCATGTCTCTCTACCGTAATATACAAGGTGATTTCTCTCGATATATAATAAATATATTATTATAAGTTTTTCCTAAAGGTTTGAACCACTAATTAATCAGAAAGTTTGATTACAGATCAAATCACTTTTTATAATTTTCCGCCCTTTCTTATTTATATTTGACTTCACATCAACGTTAAATTTTTTTTTTTGGTACAACAACACGGTTATTATGGTTAATTTCCCATGGAAGCGGTGAAATGAAAAAATAATAACTTTTCATCGAAGTGTCATCAAAGGGACTTGACTAGCTAAATTTCATTTGGCAAAAGACAAAAGTGAAACATACCTTGTTTTGGCACATGCGAATGCGATGCATGCATGCCATTATTATTGGTTTCTGGAAATTTTCCACACAGATTTGCTTTTAGTCAAGATTCTCATAGACAAAGTGATTGTTCTACGTACCGACAAATGAAAACCTAGACTTGTTTTAAGGGGTCAAATGAGAATGATGGTCTTTAATCTGTCTCAATATAATTCATTTATATATATATATATATATTTGTATTTATTTATAATAATATATAGTCTATGTTTATGAGTACGTATACCCATTTGAATTTTTTTTTCTTTTTTAGCCCCTAATAGAGAATATAAGTATATAACTCAAGATTAATATTGAGAGTTATATAGTACTTATCAAATTGGATTTAATATAATTTTTTGAAATCAGTACCTGTCGACAATATAAGAATGTGGTTAATTATTAGATTAAGAACTTAGAAAACATGATTGAATTTTAAATTAGGATAACCCAAACGTTAAAATTATAGTATTATACTACTATCATTATAGGAAAAATTGGACATTGAAATTGCAACTCTTTTCACATTATCTAAAGTCATAAACTCTTTTGGCCAAAAAAAAAAGTCATAAACTCTAGATCAACAAGTTTTTCTTACTTTCCCACTCTTGTAAGACCAAATTAATTAATGCAAACAATGAATATACAGTATTTGTTTTGATGACTTGGAAAAACAATCTTCTTTGTCG